>CM074490.1:11685394-11774147 GCA_037389245.1 Oryzias sinensis
ACCCCACCCTTACATTGACGTGTTCTCCCTACCATGACAAAGGTGGATAAAGGTGGAAAGATTTCATGTAATCCATGGACACCAGTGAAGATCCCAAATCATTGAAGAAAAAAGGTTCAGAGGACTGTCTAGTGGGTCTAGATGACCCAACTCCCATCGTTAACGTGCCTAGGATAGCACAAGGGTTAAGAATTAAAGAACAGAAATTTTTCATTCGCTCTAACTGCCGCCAAAACGGGTGCGTGTGCACAGGATGCGTGTGCACAGGATGCGTGTGCACAGGATGCGCGTGCACAGTATTCAGGACATCTTTATCTAAAACTTCAACCAGTGGGATTCAGAGAGAAATACCTGGTACTGAACAGTGCAGTTGAAGTTTTTCCAGATTCCTTGTGTTTCTTGGAAGATAATAAAGTGTAAATTAAATATGTGATCAAGCAAACGAGTAAACAAGAATTAATGGCAAATCCTTTTACACTTTAGTTTCATAAAGTTCTGATCACTGTTGTTTTTGCACATTGAGATAATCCAAAGAGAACATTATTAGAACATTTTACCACTCTGTATGGTCACATATCTTTGCAAAATTCAAACATTAGACTGTAATGATGGATTGATCAGTTTTTGAAGTTGATCGCTGTGATGCACTTGGTTATTTTTAGGCTATAGTAAAAAAAAACACATTTTGTGCCTCAATCCAAATTATATTTTATAATACAGATTATAACAGATTTACTTAATTTTGAAACAAATTCATAATGGTTTGATTTGATAATCAGTTTGCCTCAGACAGATCTGGTTGGATCGTAGGAATGGAAATCGACTCAATAAGCGATTCATGCTAATGTTAATGCCCCTACAGAGTGAGTCCCTTATGGGGAAAACACAAAATGAGGTGTCTATCACCCTAAAAAACAATTACCTCCCTATCCCAAAAATCTATGTACAGTAGTGAAAAACACTGTGTTTTATGAGTTTTACACAATATTCCAAACTTCTGAGTAGTGTAAGTCTCAGACTCTCTTATGGTCTTCATTTTAAGCGGAGCCACAATTGTAAGGAACAAGCCCTAGAGGGCAGCAGAGCTGAAGGTTCGGGATGTACCATCATCATGTTGCAGACTGTTTGTCCCCAGAAGATGCCCCCCCCCCCCGTCGGCACTTTGGCGTCTCCTAAATTTAAGGAAGTGGTTTGTTGGCCGATGTGGCCGTCAGTTCTCTGCCCACCAATCTAGAATAATGGTCATAAAGACCTGCAGGAGGCCGTGGCTGCCCTTCACTGTCATGATTGCTGATGTCTGAAACACTGGAACCAAAACTCAAAGAGACCCACTCCAATGAAAATTGTGTTTTTAACATTTTCTTTTAGCCTTTTTCTCATGATGGAGGACAAGTATAGGACAGTCAAGATTATGGCTTATTACTTTTTGAGTATTTATTTATTCAAATCGCTGTAAATCCGGGGCAGATAAAAGACATATTTTTTTAAAAACCTCTGTAATTTCTATGTATAAACTGCAGTCGGTTGGCCACAAGCTCCCAGCTCTGCTCCAGTCCGATGGATCCACTTGCAGACAAATAGATCCATTAATGTCGTTGTTTTCCTCATCTAAGCTGGAATCTGGCTCAAACACTGTAAAACAGGATTTTTTTCCCTCTGTCTCTTAAGATTATAAACTTTTGTGTTTTTTCTTTTTAAAGCTTTTCTAAGCAACTATTTTTTTTACACAGCTTGCCTTATGTAGTTGAGTGATAGGTCCAAAACATTCTGTGTGGCAGGTCACAGGCTCAAATCAATTTTACCTTCTAGATGAGAAAAGGGTTTTATGTTTGAAATGTTTTCAACATTTTATGTTTTATAATAAAACAATATAAATATGGAGACACCTGAGAACAAAACATCCTGATGTTTCATCCAGTCCCAGCTCAACTCCACCCAGTGTTGAATCAAATGAACTGCACTCAAAAGTAATATTTTGTTTTTCCTCTATAAAAGAATCCAGTTTTAATTTAACAATTTAGGATACAAAAATGACTATAAACCTATACTTGACAGAGAACGAGCCCAAAAATATGAAACATTTCAGTTACTTAAAATCACTTTTTAGCCACTAGATGTCGCTATGGAGAGGTATTTCAAGTATTCCACAAGATCGAGTTCTTTTTTAGAATAATTGTTACAATGTTTTGATCTTCTTCGGTTCATTTCTGCAATCACTACTTAAAACAGCGATGGCATAAGACGATTCCACAGCAGTGTGTGACCAGACTGGTGACACAAAGGTGGCTTGGCATGGTTCCTCCACAGGCTGCTGATGCTCCTGTTTTTAATCATGAATGGTAAATTGTCCAATTGTCTTTATTATTACACTACAATTCTTCTTTGCCAACACCACACCAGAACGAAATCTTCTTCAGCCCTGGTGTCCAACTCTCAAATGCCTGTTCCTTACAAATCTGGTTCTATATGAAAGCTGGATAAAGAAACATCAACCAAAGTCTTCCCTGGACAGCAACTTTATGGAGGAGACACTTAAGCTCCATTCACACCGCCTTCAGCAATGTGCATTCAAGTGGCCACTTCCAATGAAAACATTTATGTAAACACGTCTTCAAAACTCTTGTGTTCACGTGTAGCTACACAAGTTTTTACAACCTTTTTCCTGCTTTCCATACAAAAACGTACTGCCGTTGAACCGAGCGTTGGAAGTTAGACCAGGTCAAACTTTGACCAATCAGGGACTTGGATTTGGTATGGATGGTGTCCCTTTTTAATTCACGGAGGCAGCAACTGTTTGAAAATTGATCATGGAGGAGAAATGAATAATTGCAGTTCATGCCTGGCCAAGTTTCTCATGTGCTGTGAAAAAAAAAACCTGAATCAAGATTCGTGATTTGCACCGCTTTAATATTTTACACGCAACCTCTTCCAACTATTTGTGACAAATATGCACTAGTGAATAGTAGAAAAAAAAGAAGCTCATCACGTGTGAACATACGCGTGTGTTTAGCGTGTTCTCGAGCATGCGTCGTATGCCAGGTGTGTCCCAACCTTCAGATTGACTCGTCTGTTGGCCCTCCACAGAGAACATGTTTCCTCTGAGCTTTCACGGCGTCTGACTGCTCTCTCTGTCCTCAGTGTCAGCATGGCGTTGGCCTCGTTCACCTCACCGGCGTTCACATGTGCAGCAGCTTCCGTGCTCGCACTGACGCTGCTGTTGCTGCTGTGCATCATCCGGAAGAAAAGGAAAATGGAGGGAACGTACCAGCCAAGTGCAGAGGAGAGGAAGCAGTCGCGGCCAGAGAGGCCGGGACTGCCATTACCCAAAGCGGAACGGCTGATCTAAGGACTTCCTGTTACTGAAGGAGGGGCCACCAAGCTCCAACCTCTGAATGCTATAATGTACAGTATTTAGATTCCGAAGCTGACAATCATCTGTGATGGAGTTACATGCATGCTAATGTCTGGTCTGTGAATGAAGAAATGTATAAATAATAAAAGTTCTTATATTTCTTATATTCCCTGAAGATTCTGTTTACAAAGCAGTTGAACACTTTAAAGTGGAGTTTGCAGTATGACTTGAAAACGTATAGACTTAAGACTTTTGATCAACAAACATGTTTTTTCTCATGACTGGTACCAATATTTTCCATCTTATTTTTCTTCCCCATAACAAAACAAGAGTGAACTAAGGTTTTTATTCTCAAACACAAACATGCTTCCATCATTACTGATGCTTTTTATATGTATTTTAAGCATCGTTGATTCACAGTGAGAGATGTACGAGTTAATAGATGCTGATCATGTTTACAACATGATGTCGTTTTCTGCTCATAGTAAGTAGTATAGTAGTTATGATCTAGAAGACTGGCAAATTCAATACAGTTTCTGGTGAGTTTTTAGTATGTTTGTCTTCCAACATGTGACACGCAGCAGATGTCTGACGCTTCTCTAAGCTAAAATCTTTTCTTCTATGTGTGAGGGCCTCACATGTGACCTCCCTACTCGTAATCACGCCACTTTCACTTCTGTGTTGTGGCCTGTGTAACCACCCAGATAACCCCATGGGTGGGACAGTGGTGGAGGTTTGGAGGGGTGTGGCCACATGAAAACCAAAATACCCACTTTTCAGACTGACTCCAGATCAGTTTACTGATTTATTAAAATGGTTGATCCTGATGACATCTGTCTAATCCATTTTTTTTAAATGAATATACTTGTGTTATATTTACTCTTGTGTATAGTACGTTGTGTTACCAAGTATTAAAAAGTGCTATACACTTTTCTGTTTTTTCTTTCCTACCCATGTTTTCTCAACTCCTCTCCGTTAATGTTCTTCATTTTCCTTTCCCCTTTTGTCTTCGTAAGGAAAAAAATTAAACGTCAAAGTATGTTTCAAATCAAATTTAAGTTTCAAATATAAAACGTGTATACCAAATATACACACAGTGTGTCCATGTGGTGCATAACGCAACTCCAACAGTAACAATGGAATTAGTCCAAAACAAGAAGCTCTCAGTTATTGTGTGTCTGCTCAGTTTCTGGACAGGACAATGGGAAAGAAAGACAATCATTAAAAGAACTGCAAAACCAGACTATACATGTGTTTATTTTTGGTGTAAAAACAGATTTTTTTTAACTCTAAAGAAGGAAAGTTACCTCTTCTACAACCAGCCTTCAGGGGCATTTGATACTTACTGGATTCATGTTTAAGAACAGAAGGGAGGGCTTTGTTTACACCATAGATAGACTGTAAAAATGGACAAATAAAAGTGTGACGTCACCCGTAGAAAACGCCTTACTCTATGGTAAGGCTATGACTCTATGGAGCAGCTACTGTCATTGCCATTGCCATAGATACGATGACTCAGAGCGACTCGGACCAATCACTGCTGAAAGGTTTCAACATGGCGGCGCCCGTATCAGGAAGCAATGGTACTTGATATTTGGGAAACACGAGAAGGGAGGGGTTGAGCTGTCCGTTTCTTTTCCAGTCAGTGGTTTCCATCCTTGGGAAGTGGGGTTCCTCCTTCAAACCTCAAACCTTTTCTTCAGCTCTGAGACACTAAGGGAGGGGCATGAGTCTTCCTCAGGTGGCTGGTGCTGCAAGTCTCCCGCACTCCGAGCCGCAGCCTCAGACAGGGTCGTGGTCATGGGCCTCAGCTGGAAGTTTGGCCTGGTGGAAGGCTGAAACTGGAAGCGAGCCACAGCAGACATGACTTTAGGGGGGGAGAAGGGGAGCTCCTCTCCCTCTGCTGCATTTTCATCCTGCTGCTCCTCTGTAGGGGCGGGGGGCTGGGGGCTGACACACACGCCTCCTTCCTTCATCATCTCTTGGCTTTCTTCCTCTTCCCTCACCAAATCTTCTCGTTTCTCGTCATCTTCATCGTCTGTCTGCTTCATTGCCTCCTCCACCTCTTCTCCCCCCTCACTTAAGCCTTCACCCCCCCACGCCTGGGCTGCTTCATTTCCTGGCTCCGTCTCTAAACCTGAGACATTCACCCCACCGTCCACCTCCTCCTCCTCCTCTTCTTCAGAGTTGATCATTTCCTTTATTCCTCTGTTTTCCTCCCCGTCTGCCCCCTCCATCTGCAAGCTGAAGTCTGGTTCTGGTTCTGGTTCAGAATCCTCTGTGGAGTCCAGGTTCCACCTGTAAAGGCTACCATTGACTGACATGGACAGACTCTGCTGGCTTGGGCTGTCAGGTGGGCGCTGACAAACACAGACAGGGGTCAGATTTTATTATTGGGAATGAGGGCGAGGAGAGCGTGGGGGTAAACTTTCCTACTACTGACCTTTGTGATAAAATCGTTACTGTCCGGTCCGAACAGATCCAGACTGCGAGTGCCGTACAGCTGGCAGGGCTCATGAGAGCTGAGCGTGTCGAAGATCTCGCCCAGGAGGTCCAGCTCCTCCAGATCACAAAGCAGCATCTCCTGCTCCTCCTCCCCCTCGTGGGGTTTCAAGTCCAACTCAGCCTTGAGATCTGGACCCCCTCTAAGGGCAGCAGAGACGGGGCAAATGACACACAAGCTTTCACATATAGGTGCTTAAATCACAGAGTTATCGTGACAAATGAAATTTCCCCATTGTGGGATTAATAAAGTCATCTATCTATCTATCTATCTATCTATCTATCTATCTATCTATCTATCTATCTATCTATCTATCTATCTATCTATCTATCTATCTATCTATCTATCTATCTATCTATCTATCTATCTATCTATCTACTGTCTTACCCATGTGCTATCTTGTGGGGTCCAGATGACCCCACAAGATAGCACAAAGGCTAAATACAGACAAAAAAGGGAATAACTGATTGAAATTAGGAAGAATCTCAGAAAAACTTGAGACAACAACTGAAGGGCTAATTGTTCTGATAGTTCTTTATTAGATTCGAAGTAACGTTTGTGTGTTTTTTAGCTCACCCGTCCCTCTCATGTCCAGTCTCTTTTTTTTCCTCGTGTCTTTTCTTGTGAGCAGGTCGCTGAGGTCTTGACTAATAAAGAGAAATACAACAGGAGACCATCATCAGCATATCATCGACTGAACTCCGTCCACTAGAATTAAAGTTCTACTTTAGTTGTCATGCCTCTGGGGAGAAACATGTTCTTAGTATGTTAGCCATACCCCGGGGGAGTCATGAGCTGCCGTCACAACTGTGACACAATAACCCAAGAATGGCTTCAAGGAATACAAGAAAGAACTATGTTAAGATAATGGGGGGAAAAAACAATTTCATTTAAAATTCTAGCGTCTAATTATTCTTTCTGGCATAAATTTGCATGAACTCCAGTTCCTCTGCATTAGAAATACTGAATACGTGTCAGACTGATGATTCTAAAAAAAACCGAATTGGTTCATTCCTTCTTGTTATCACTCCCGTCTAAATGGAGTAAAATGAAGACATGAACAGGAAAGTCTGATGGGGGAGGAACCTGAACTGAGCTCAGAGTTCCTGTTGGTGAACCTGATTCAGAACTAAGCATTTTCAATCAGCATTCGCCCTTAAACTGGCTAGAACTCATGAACAGGACATCAACAATAGGTCAGAGCAGCGCAGCTGTGGGATAGGAGTGAGTTCTTACCCTCCCAAAATGTTGCGTGATCGGCAGGCGGCTCTGTAGACAGTCAGATTGTCCCCGATGGTGAGAAACAGAGCCTCCTCTCTGAAGATCGGGGTTGTTGTGGTGTCTCTGCAGAGCACAAAATGGAGTGGGTAATGCTGAAAGCAGTGAACATATCAGCGGATATGAACATGCATGAGCGTACCTTGTGAACGAGCAGGTTCTTAACACTAGACGTGGTAAGCCATTTGGCCTGCAGGAGACAATGATAAAGCCATGAAATACAAACAACAATCTGCTGTCTGAAACGTCCCACTGAGAGGCGGCTCAGCCCTTACGTTTGCTTTGGTCTTCATGTTGTGGATCAGAGTCCCTCCTCCTTTCTGTCAGAAGAAAACCCCCCAACTTATTTTGCGGGCCCTCACACTGAGGCAGGAAAGTGCTACTTCAGGTGTCTGAGATGTACTAACCTTTAGATTACCCACCAACTGTTGGCATGACTTTCCTCTCCCTGTCAAATAAAGACAAAGCTGTTGGTTGTGCTTCCACAGAAAAACGTTCGGAAGTGCCAAACCAAACGCACCTGTTGTGTTTTCATATTTTATTAACTCCTTCTCAAACAGATCGTCCGGGTGCCTCCCTTTGTTCAGATACTCCAAGCGACTGTCAATAAACTGAAAAAAAGCCACCAAGTACATATTGATGGGAATTAACTAATATTTTGCAGCAGGAAGGCGTTTAGCGATGGGACGCTTTGGGTCATCAACAAATACACATTCCTCGAGCTGGTGGTGGCTCTGACTGACCTTTCACTGTTTGCACATACTGGACAATTATATACTACCATAAAGTTTGGCAGAACATCAGTGGGGGAAAAAGTGGATGTATGTTGAATGGTATGAGAATTTAAATGTTGGGGAGTGTGGAGACATAATACACCCATGTGCACACGCTTTTTCATGCAGGGCGGATAGCATTCAGGCAAGCAGCACACAGGGAAACATCCTGAGTTGGAGATTTATTTATTTTTCTTTTCTTCGGTTTGTTGGAACTACCAAGTTTAGCTCCATGACAGCATTTTGTTAGTATTTTATTTGTTTTCTGTAGTTTTTTTTCCATTTATTTTTCAACAGTTACATTTTTTTTATAATTACTTTTTCTTCACAAGCAAAATGTAAATGTACTGAATGTTTATGTAAGAAGATAACTTTTTATATACGATTGTGCTTCTCCATTTAAAATCAATATATAAATTATAACTATGGGATCAAATCACTGCACTATCCTGAAGTCCCCCCTTTTAAATTCCTTTTTAGCTGCAACATTGCTGGATACTCAAGGAGCGGCAAAAGGATAAGAAGGACCTTTTGGGTGGAACTTTCATTTTTAACTTTTTAATCACTTACAGCTGAATTAGAGTACTATTTATAGAATGCACTTTTTTTAAACCCTAAAAAAGTTTTATTCATTTTTGCACGGCATTTTGAGCTAATGGAATCCCTAGCTGTGTGTCATGTACATAGATATCAACCACCTTCAATTCTTGCACACGGAAGTGTAAGTCTTAACCAATTAAGTGTAAGTCTTAACCAATGAAGAATGTGTTTGGAACCCAGAGAGTCTGGAAAAAACCAAGTAGATGGCTTTGCTCACCTGTTTGAAAAACTGTAGATGGATGGCATTCTGCAGGAATGGTTTTACACTGGCAGACTTGTGATTAAGAAAGAGCTCTTCACTGAAACATATCTCACCATCCTGCAGTGAAAGAGATACAGAGAGGAGTAAACAAGAGTCACAGAGCAAGTGCGTTCATGCATGTTGAAGAAACACACCTGGTTTCTCTCCAGAGCATCCCTGTAACCTCCGAAAAGCAGTGCTTGAGCTTTGAGGAAGGCTTGAGAAACCCCACAGCCAGTGGACATCGCTCGACGCTTCAGACACACCTTTAGTCCAGCCACCTGCACATACGGTTTCAGGGGCATGAATCAGCTGCAGGAGGCGCTTTAAGACACAGTTTAAAAAGGATGGGGGGGGGGGGGGGGCTAAATCCATTTCAGCGATTCTCTGAAATTGAGAAATGTACGTTTGATGTTGAAGCACTAGTTTGTTGTAACTACAAAACTCGGGTCTCAAATACCACCTATTGTTTGTTAATTCTGTATTTAAGCATGAATCCTGCACAGGTGCGTTAATCCTACTCCGGGTCACCAACCGTATATCTTAAAATTGACTCTGCTTGTAAGAATTAACACTGTAAATGTACACTGACCCTGGACAAAGGCAACAACTAAATACCCGAGTATTGAGTCTGTACTCAAGCATTGACCCTAAATATGAGCATTCAAACTGCATCTGAGTATGGATTCTCCACCTAAACATATATTTAGCATTTTTAGAGGAATGCTCAGAGAGGTGTGAATGGAGCAAGATACCACTTTGGGGTGGTTTTACTTGAAGAACTAACATTATAATACACTTACAGTGCACTTGCATGATATAGGCCCTTAAAACATTGACCCTGCAGCTTAACATCCACACATTGACCTTGTACCACATCATCAAACTTCCTATAAGAATTGGCTTTGCACCTAAACATTGACCCCGTATTTAAGCCTCAATCCAGTGCCTCAGTAAAGTCCATGCACCTCAAAATCAACCTTACATCTGGGGTTTGGCCCTCATCCTGAACATTGACCCTGCATCTGGTCAACCCTACACCCCAACATCAATCCTTACAACTGAGTATTACTGAGTATTACTGAGTAGTACCTTGTATGTTAACATCAATGCTGCACTTGAGCATCAATCCTGCTCCTGTGCATCAACTCTGCATCTAAGGATCTTGGCTGCATCTGAGCATTGACCCTGTAAACCAGCTTTAACTTTGTCCCCAAGAATATACCCTAGTTTCAACATTAAACCTAACCATCAATCCTGCACCTATGGGCAATGAACCTAAATCTGGACATTGACCCTGCACATGTACATACCTTCCACCCAAGAGATGACTTGGAACCTGAGCACTGACCTTGTAACCAAAAATTAGCCTTTCACCTGAGTACTACTGTAACACCAAAACGCTGAACCTGCAGGAGAGCTTTGACCATTATTGAGCACTGACCCCATGGCCAATCTTGCACCATTGGCCTTGTCCTAGCATCAATTTATTTATCCTTTATTTTACCAGGACCTTGAGATAAAAATGTCTTTTTCCAGAGAGACCTGGGTAAGAGGCATTGGCACACACACAAAAACAAACAATCAAAAAAACTTGAAAATAAAACAAATTTAAAATCAGCTCAAGAATAACAAATGCACTCTTCGGTCACACATTCAGAAAGCTTTGTTTTAAAGGAACTTAGGAAGATGGGTTCCTGCAGTCGCAGAGATCAGAGCGCTATTCCATGAGAGAGAAGCAGCAGAGGAAAAGGGAGTTTTCCCAAGCTCTGTGTGGGTCCTGGGAAGAAAGAGGAGAAGCCGGTGTGAGGAGCGGGAGTTGTATCCACTGTTAGCAGGAGACAGGAGACGGCATAAGTATGATGGGAGTTTTCCAAGAACGGCCTTGTAAATGAAATATAGCCAGTGTGTTTGTCATCTGAGTTTGAGTGAAGGCCATAAGGGCAGAGAGTGCAGTTCACAGTGATGGGTCCTGAAGGCAGAATTGATGATGAAGCGTAGGCGGTGGAGAGCTGAAGAGGCAGCAATCATGAGGAAGGTGGTCTGAACAAGCCATTTGTTACAGCAGTGACAGGGTCTGTTTCTGTTAATAAAAGCCCAGCAGAGCCTTCGCTTTTTTCAGAAGATGTTCAATGTGAGATATAAAAGACAGTTGGTCATCTCTCCATACACCCAGGTATTTATAAGAAGAGACTTATTCAATCCTCCCAGAATTGTGAACAGGCTCTGGAGAAGGTCATAAATTTGGTCTGTTTTGCATCAAGGACCAGCTTCAGCGGATGCAGAGAAAACTGAAACTGCTGGAAAGCACACTGGAGCTCATTTAGAGCACGACTAATGGAAGAGGCAGTTGTGCAGATGATAGTATCGTCTGCATATACACAGAACTTAACATTTGGCAATTGACTACCCAAGTCGTTTATTAAAACAAGGAAAAGCACAGGGGCCAAAGTCAACTCTTGCGAAACTCCTCAGCTGATGTTCAATTGAGGGTCAATTTCTTGCAGGGCCTTTTTCATTCCTGCACAGGAGATGGGTTTTATGCCAAAATCAGCTCCAGGTGTTATATAATAAGATATAGCAAAAGCATTTGAATGAAAGGATGCAAGCCTAGATAAGTTGAAAAAAGAGCCGGCTGATATAAACTATTTATTGAATTGCTTTGTAATTCCCTCTTTCTGTTGTGTTAGAGCAAAGTCAAGTTCAGACGGCATTTCTTTCTCTGAGAGCTGAGATCCAAGGATTATCCCTCCCGGATGTCCTACTTTTTTCACAGGGGCATGCTTGTTGCAGATTGACATGGAGATCTTTTGAAAGTATTCCCAAGCACATTCAACATCTTGGATTAAGTTGGTGCGACATATATCACTGTTGCAAAGATCTTGGAAAAACGCCTAGGGCTCAAATTGCTTAAAATGTATTTTCATTATGTAATGAGGTTTGGATTTAGGTTGTTTTTCATCTCTCACAACGGCGAAAGCACAGTGACCCCTTTCATCATTGCAAAAAACAGCTTTGGAACTGATCTCATCAGGCTTATTAGTAAGTGCTATATTGAATAAAGTGCAAATATATTTGGCCACTGGAGCTCAATGTTTGAGAATTCATAGAGGACCACAGAGGATTAGAATTCAGTGCCTTAGGAAAAGAGAGTTACCATCATTCTTGGCTGATAAAAAAGTTAAAATTCCATGTTAAATCAGTTAAGGCAGCTGGAATATTATACTCTCAAATATGCAAGGAACTGTGCCAGCTGCCATGCTCCAGTCAATATGATGCTTGACTGGAACATGTTGTTCGCTACACTTAAGAATTGAACCTGCACCTGAGCATTGACCCTGCATGTGAGCATAAACCCAAACATCAACCCTGCACGCTAAAATTGACCCTCCACTCAAGCGTTGACCCTGCTCCTCAGAATCTTTCCTACACTTGAGCACTGACATTACACCAAAGCTTTGATACTGCATTCAAGCAATGGTCCTCCAACTAATTGTTTCCTTCCCTTGAGGACCAATCCAGCACCTGAGAACAGACCCTGCACTGAAACACCACCCCTGAACAGACATGTTAAACGTTCTCTGAATATCTTCTCTTTATTTGATTGACAATACACCCCAACAATGACACTACACCTTAATATTGACCCTGCATATAAGCAACAACCCTACACTTGAGCATTGATCCTGTACCTGGGCATTGAACTTGCACCTCAGCATTGACCTTGGACTTGAGTTATCCTCCTTTAGAATACTGACCTATAGGGCCAGAGCAACAACCCTTCACCGTGACACAAACCCTACACTTAGGAATTGACCTTGCACCTGAGATTATATCCTACAAACTAGCATCGACCCCATATCTGTGCATCAAACATTATACTTAAGCATCAATCTGCACACAAGCATTGACTCTCCTCATAAGAATGACATGGGGACTGAGCATCAACCATGCTTATTACAGTGTTGAACACAGTAATAAGCAATCGAAACATTTGTTTACCACATTAGCAGGAATCCTCTTCAGATCATCAAAAGGGCTCTCAACAGTGTTTGAGTCCACATCCAAAATCACCACATCCTCCAGCCCAGAGCTCCTTAGTCCCTGCATGATAAGCACAGACAGTGAGGGATGTGTGTCACTTACTCAGATTGCTGCTGCTGTTTCCTCACCTCGAAAAGACTACTGTGAACCCCAATCAGATAAGGCATTGGAGCACTGCAAGAGGACGGACAAGGTGAGTTCAAAAGCAGGAACAAGCTGGGCAGCCGGACACACAGACTTCTCACCAGCAGTAGTCCAGAAGGTGTGGGGGAAGCACGGGGATGAATATGTGCTGCCAGTACATGGGGTACAGCAGTGCACTAAGTGCATGCATGCAAGCCGTCAACTGTACACAAACAGAGAATCTTTTAGCATATTGATGCTTGTGTTTGAGACGAATTTTCATCATTCTCTATCAAAGCCAAACATGATATCCACACAGCACAGAGTTCTCACTGTGCTCAGCTTGCGGGCGCACAGAAGGATGCGTCTCTCGAACAGCATGCTGGCATAGACCTGGAGGAGGTTCCCCACATTCACTGCCACAATCAACTCTGTCAGGTTCCTCTGGCAACCCCAAATGACATGAAGTCTCAGTTTGAGTGGACAGAAACCATAAAAGACTTGTGCTCAGATCACAGGACTCACATTTTCAGGGATAGAGGGCAGACTTCGAGGGTCTGGAGCAACAAAAAAAGGGACCTGATTGAAATAAATGACATTGATTAGCTTTACTATGTGAATGTAACCACAAAAAGACAAAGACACACACACACAAGCACCAGCTTAGTTGCTAGCAGCTTTAATTTAAAAGTGCATGCTCAAAAATAAAATAAAATGAATAAATAAAAGTGCAGGCTATAATATTTGATACAGTCTGCTTCCTCAAATGCTTTAATCATTAATCACGGTCGCTGTTCATCTTTCTTTTTCATTCTTCATGCTGCAGCAAAGAAATAAAAGGGCAAAACCTTGTAAAGTAACCCGAATTCCTTTATCCAAAATCTTCATTTGAATAAAACAGATGATTAAAGCTTGCCACACAGCGTTTTGATCTCAGGCATACGTGTAAGGTCAGCCTTCATTAAAGCACGGCTGGAGCCTCAGAGCAGGCTTCGGCAGCAGTTAATCTACTTGCTCTGGACTCCACTTGGACTTCTGTGAAACTCAACACCACTGTCAGTTATGTTGTGAACACACAGAAAGTCCACTAGCTGACCCATTTACAAATGACTGATGGCAGACCTACAATCTGCAGGGCAATAGATCCAACTGTCTTTGGAACAGGCTGCTCGTAGATTAATGCCAGGAGCGTGTTCATCTCGTTGGTCTGTTGAAAAAGGAAACAAGAGTCTAGTTAGTGAAGTTAACATTTAGCTCAGAAACAATTCCTAGCTGAGGCTTCCTGTAGTGCCTGACAGCCGTTCCACACACATATGTGTGAAACGGCTCTCACCAGTGCACAAACCTTTAAACATGGACTCATGGTGCCTGCCAGTAGCTACAAGTTAAGTTAAAGTCCCATAAGTTGTGAAATTTGTTCTCTGCATGTGACCCATCATCTGGGGGAGCGATGAACTGCGGGCACAGCTGCGCTTAAAAACAATTTGATGGTTTAACCCCCAATCCAACCCCTTAATGCTGAGTGTACAGCAGGGACGGCCCCATTTTTAGAGACTTTGGTATGACTCGGACTGGATTTGAACTCACGACCTTGACGTTCAAGCACACGTCAAGACCAAACGAGGTGTGTTTGAGCATCAAGAACTGTTTGTCCCCAACGTTCTACATAAAGAACAACACAGAAACAATTACAGCGGAGAAAGGAAACAAGCAGAGATATTAGTGTGTAGTCCAAGTAATCTTTATCACTGAAACAGACATTTTCTAATCACGTTTATTTTAAATGATGAATTCCATTTCTCAAATCACTTCAGAGAAAAATTGAATATAAGATGAAAAATATGGAGTTTTTCCTGGAGCATAATTAAAAATAAAAGTCAAAACCAGAAATGCTTTTTCATTTTCAAAATGAAGCTGCTATTTTGCAAAAAGCAATCCTTCAAAATGCTTCTTCTTCAACACTGCTCAGTCTGTCACTTCATTAAAATGATAAAGAAAATGGTATTTAACATCTCATTTTTAAAAGGTTCTCTGGTAAATGTGTAGCAAAATGTAATTCGAAATCTCTAATTTGACAATTAAAAGGGATTTACAGAAATGCTTTTTCATTTTCACAATGTAACTGAATCTATTGACTCTGAAATCAAATAAAAAAATCAATCCTTTAAAATGCTTTTTCATATGGAACATCCTCAAGCAGAGTGTCTCTGAGGGTGGAAGGCAGTTCACATCCAAACAGCAGCTCTGGGAGGCTATTCTGACATCCTGCAATGAAATTCAAGCAGAAACTCCAAAACCTCACAGGTTCAGGGGTGGGTGTAAGAATTATGAAGCTGCCGAAACGCAAGATGTTAAAATGTAACTTGACCTATTAAGATGTTTATGATTGGAAGAGCCTTTGATTTCAGTTAATATGATTTCCTAATGCAGCAAATTCAACAAATGACCTTTTCAGTTCTTCAGAATCTATTAAATGTAGTGGAACTCTGTTGTGTGTAATAATGTGGAACAGTGCATCTTAAGATTTTTATCTTTGAAAGAAATACCTTTAATAGCTTTGTTCAATAACATTTAATATATTACTCTAATGGTTTGTGACTTGAAAAATTATGCTGACTGTGATTTACATTAAGTATTTAGAAAAATCTATAATTTACATAATAATTAGGAACACCCTGTAATTATTATTATTATTAGGCTTTGCATGCACGTCATTACAGGGACTGGAAAGTCCTGGAATTGAGAAACAATGAAAAGAACAACCAAGAACACATTCCTAAAGCTGGTCAGGTGACATTATTGTGCGTCTCTTAGCTGTGCTTGTGTGTGGCTTCATATCAGAGATTGTGAACTACACTCTGAGCCTTTGATCTCATGTTATTGCATTGAGCTTCAGAAATTATGTGCGAGTCCAGCCAGTCTCCTTTTGGCTCCAAGCTGTTGTTTTGGGAAGTCAGGTGAACGTGTAGCAGTGACTCACCTGTCCGTTTGAGAGGTAATCAGCCAAGCTGTTCAGAAGTTTGTAAAACACCTCAAACCACGGCAGATAACTGGAAAAAGGTGTGAACATTTGTTTTGGCGAAATGTACCGGAAATACACACTAACACAAATACGACAACCACACCTGAGTATACAGAGGCAGGTGTGGTTGTTGTTGGTAAGGCGGCAGAAGCCAAAGCGCTGGCATCCCTCAAGATCGGTGAGGACAAAGGTAAAGTGCTGCACAGCACCTCCGTCCCTGAACCTGAGCAGACCAAAGGAAAAATGTACACCTGAGTTAGGGAGTTTGTGGAGTAAGTGTTATTTCCAAAGACCACTGTCTAAGGTTTGATTCACCAAGCTACCCCCCCCCCCCCCCATTCCTTAGGTTCATCTGTATCCACCATCCACTGACTAAGACGCAGGCTGGAATGGTCATTCTTTCCTCCTTAGGCTCCCATAGTAACTGCTGCTGGGACAAAAGACTTCCTAAGCCCTCTATCCCACATCTCAAGGAAAGGAGAGTGTATTTCTGTGGGTCTCCTTTGAGCACTTGTGTACCGCCTGCACACCCTGAGCAGGGTTATTAAGGTGCCGGTACCCAGCTTGCTAACAACTAGAACAAGGGCACCAATCACAAATAATCGTTTCTATGTTTAACTTTGACTTCCGGTTTTTTTAACACTTTGTTTAAAAAAAAACCTTTTAAATTCCCCCTGCCTCCTCTGGAGCAACTTGGTAAATTCCCCAGCAGGTCTCTATAACCGCACGATTCAGTGGTCTCGCCTTTTCATATTATGATAATTAAAGTACCACTGAATAACAAATCTTTGCAGGAAAATAATAACTACACTTTTATAAAAGCTAGCCCAAAAATAATAAAGGTCAGTATTTCCTTAAAGTCCCACTCCGATCATCTTTGATCCCTTGTGAAAGTGTTCCCAGTGGTATTTTAATATGATTATGCTGTTTTTAGGGGGAGGGGTTCCTGGACATAGTTTATGCAGAGCAACAGGAGTTCATTAGAAATTTGCCTCTGACTGTTGATGTGGGGTGAGCCTTCCCCCATTCCCATCATCCCTTTGTGTACACGCTTCCGCTAGCTTACATCCCCTCTTAATATTTGTGCTGTAAAAAAAATAGAGAGCAACATCTGAACTATCCAGCTGTGCAGCTATAAGCCACATTCCAGCTCAGACTGTGTGGATCAATTGTCCACAAGTGGATGCATGAGAATGGAGCAGAGCAGGAACCTGGGGGCCTGCAGATTGTAGCTTTTACATGACAACTACACGCTTTTTTTCAACGGTTTGTGATTTCCAATGATTTGAATTATAAAAAAATTCACTCAGAAATGCAGTTTAAGGCTTAATATTCTTTATATATTCCCTCCATCATCCTAAAATGCCACAAGAACTTGCTAAAAACATTGAAAACACAATTTTCGTCAGAGTGGGCTTTTAAGAAACAAGATAACTACAACAAACTAAAATGTGACAGAATGACTGGCATATCTGAATGTCTACTTTAGACAAAACACTTCCATTTTGAAATTCTGGAAAAATGACTAGGCATTCTGGAGGATTCTGGGATATATATTGAGGACTTTCAAGAGTTACTGATCACTCAACCCCTCTGAAAAAGGATTGACATAGTCCTCCGCCTCCATGTGGATGTGCAAAACTGAGACAGAGGGCTAAGCTGTGAGGCCAAGGGCTGAATTTAAACAGGACCTAGATGTTCATGTTGTTAACTGAAGTTATTTAGAAACAAAAGTAACGTGTCTGAGTCCACATTCCTACCTTTGTATGTCATATGGGAAGCAGAACCTGGGGAGCGTTTGGCTGGAATCCTGGAAAACAGATTTACACAAGATAACAGATAACAGATAATTGGCACAAGTGAAAAAGGCTGAGAAGATGACCATTATCTGCAGTCTTCCTTAAAAAGGGTCAAATGACTCTTGTGCCACCTCTACCTGACATCACAAGAACTTAGAAATACAAAGGAATCAAATTCTCTTTGTTCAACTGAGGATGTCACATCAAGGACTGCAGGAAGATCATCATAAAACACATGACATTAAAACACGCCCCCAAACAGCCGGTTTCCATGTCAACAGAAGCACAGCCTGAAAAATAACACTTTTTTTTACTGCGAGCTTGAAAAAAGTAAAGCTTAAATAAAAACAACAAATAAAAGACACAAACATGAGGACAACATGAAGAAATAGAGATAAGAACAACAAAAAGAGTCACTGAAACATTCATCTAACAGGGATTCGGGGTAAAATTTTACCTCGTCCTTGAAATCATTTGGAAACTGGAACAGCACTTCAGGATCTGAAACACCAACATCAGAATCGGCTTTAGCGGCAACTATACAGCGCATGATGTACAAGGAATTTGGCTTCGGTGTCTTGTGCTCTCGTGTAAACTAGCAAGGTATAAAAAAAGTGTAAAGGGGTAAGACAAAGAAGGATAAATAATAACAAAAGAAAGTAATATAAGGTAGATTTAGGAATACATAAACATAACTAAATAAAAAAAATGACCAAGTAAAAATGCAACGGTAGTTCCGGTGTGACAGTTTGTGTGGTTTTGTTCCGTGTTCTTAAGTGGTCAGGAGTCAGGAGTTCATTAGATTGACAGCTCGGGGGTAGAAGCCGTCTTTGTGGCGAGTGGTTTTGGTGTCTTTTGTCCTAAAGCGTTGCTTTAGGCCGCTTTAGATTCATGAGAATCTGATATAAGATAATTATAACAAGACCGGAGCAAGCAAGAGAAACCAGGTGATAATATCTGTTTGTAAAACAAATGTCTGTATTCATAAAGAAAAAAACATGAAATAACAAATTTGAATCATTTTCATGTCCAGTACAACCTGAAACACTGCAAATTTTTCCTCAGTAGAGACATTTAGATTTAAAGAAGTGAAGTTATTATTCTGCCATTTATTGGGCGAGCCAAACTAGGCCCTTTCACTGAAGCAGAACTGTCTTCTTCTTCCTAAAAAACATACTTCCATGTGCATAGAATGGTGCTCTGTTGCATAAATTCAAAGTTCTGAGCACACAAACAGCTAACGGGAGTGACAAATTTAGATTGAGTGTAAATAAGCATGCCCCAATGCTCTGTGATACAGTTTTAATAAAAATAAAAAAACAACCTTACAGTTAGAACAATTTTCCATACAAAAACACAAGAAGATAGACAGCCATTAGCTTTTTAAAAAGAATAAATTATAAAAACAGGATTGCACACTAATTATCAATAAAATAACAAAATAACCAGTAGTTAACAAAATATTTTCCTCATTGTATATATTATCTTTACACCGCATGGTCTAGTCATTCTGAACATTTATCAGTCAAGCTCTAATTCTGTTACAAAACAAAAGTTACATCGTCTGAGAAATATATATGAAAAGTGACTCACTATGTCTTCATTTGCTTTTGACAATAAAAATTACAATAATTTGTTTCTTTTAACCTCATTGTTGTTATTAAAATAGACAACGATGTCTTTAATTTTTCTAAATAATACGTACAGCAGGAACCTACATCCAAAAAAACAACAGCCCACACACAAAAAAATGAAATAGATCAGCTGGTATACCATCACACAGTGATAATTAATGACATATTTACTAACAACATCTTAATCAGAATAATATTTGGTCAATTCTAGCTACATCCTGCTAGTAACTCCAACAACGCCTACTCTACCTGCCTGGTTTGGACTCCACAACCTCTGTTTGTTGTTTCTCTACAGTGGAGTTTTGCTCCACTTAATATATAAAAATATTTTAAATGTCAGTGTTCATTTATTACGTGTTACTTTTATGAGAAACAACAGAAATGGGTCCTGCAACAGGCTGTCGACCTGTAATGGGACTGCTGTCTACTCCTGTCATTCACCCAGCAGTAGCAGGGATAGGCTCCGGCAGCCCTGCATGTGACCCGGAGAGGGAACCAGCGGGTTAAGGAAAGTGATGGATTGTTGGAACAGGATGCACCAAAGAGACAAAGATGGACAACACGGCTTAACTAATGGCAAAGAAGAGCAGGACAATGTCTTCTGATGAAGAGGACCAAGAGGACCAGATGACGTACCGGGACTCGATGCATTCCTTGGGATCTCTACTCTTTGCACCTAAAGCTTGAACCAGCAACCATGGCCAGGTTACCCTTACTTCTGACCCAAAAGTAAAACAATCTCTTTCTATCCACACAAATCTATTATTTTAATTACAGAAAAGAGAAGTTAGAACAACCAATAAAACAGGCAGTAAAGAACACACCAATTCCCAGATTTAGATGATCTAAAAATGCCTTTCATTGTGTTAAAGCCTGACTGGAAATTCTGACAAAATGTTTTCAATTCTCATTTTGGTCTGTTGTAGAAGATGATAATAATACGAGAAAATATTATTTCAAATCTTTTATCCATCTACAACTCAGAGACAAACATAAATGGTTCATGGTGTTCACGGTTCATATGTTCATAGTATTAAGTTGTAGAACTCAGTGAATATAATGTTTAAAGAACGCACAAACAGTTACATTAAAAAATGTATAAAGATAAAACACTGAATAAACATACCATCATGATGGAAGGCAATTTGGGTAACTTGAGCCGTAAACTGGTCACTTGGATGAGTTTGGTAAGGGAATATGATTTTAAAAAGAATTACTATTTATTATTATTTGCCTCTGTCATCTTGTGTTGATGTAGAAGGAGCACATATATTAACAGAATTTTCTTCTGTCAGACTCCTGTTGTTCACAGCTAGTTTTATTTTTAAAATACAGCATGTGCAAAGTTAAGATGTCATAAGCAATAAACAATAAATAAATAGCTTGATTCTTGTCTTTCTTTTTCAGGAACCAGAGGTGTAGGACCCCGGAACGGGCTTGTAGGAAAAAAAAAAAAATTAATAAATAAACTGTGTGACAACCTGATGAACAATGTCAGAAACTAAAACTCTGACAACAGCATGACCTGACAATAAAGTATCTAAATCTAAAGTCCTCTAAAGCTGAAGAGAGAAAATGTTCAAGCACATCATTACTATGGGCTTGCTGCAGGCAGCAGGTCTTAGTAAAAGTTATACACACACGAGGGAAGTAAAGGTGAAATAAGTGGGACACAATCCCCCCAAATCTTGTGCACTGTGTTAAAATCTATCCTTAGCCAGCCCCAGCCTCCCTTTTAACAGACTCTGCACAGGAGAAAGCAGGTCCTGAAGATAAATAGGAATTTTTCTGTTTCTGTAATGGAGATAAGGAATTTTTGAAAATGTGCTTCTATGCACAGGTTTAAAAGTGTATGTTTATTGGGCAAAGCATAAAAACAAAATGATCAGCAATAGTGTGTCTTGTGGCTCTACTGTACCCTGCCTTTAACCAGCAGTAGCCAGGACAGGCTCTGGCAACCCCGTCACACGAACAGGGTTGTAGAAAAAGTACAAGAAATACCAGGAAATAGATGGTTGTGTGTCCTGTGAAGTCTGAACTAAAGCTGACTGAACAGCTTTAATGACACCACTTTTCTGTTTTCTGTCTTCTTTAATGATAAGTTCATTATTTTCTCAGCATCTGACTGCAGATATTTAAAAACATAGGTTTTTACAGACTATACACATATTTTCATGGGCAGTGAAAACAAAATCAGAAACATTTGGTTGTTGGTTCTTCATAGAGAAAGCTGTTTTTTGTATCATATCACAGGCTTGTAAAACTGCTTTTCAATGGTGAAATATAGCTAAGATCAGAAATATAGTATCTAAAAGTGATGCTGAAAAACGTATCCATGCGTTTATGACGTCTGGGCTGGATTACTGTAACTCTTTGTTAGCAGAGTGTCCTAAGAGTTCCTTAAGAAGTCTCCAGCTTGTTCAGAATAGAGGTGTGTATTGGCAAGGGTCTGGCGATACGATACATATCCCGATACGCGTACCACAATATGATATGTATCTCGATATTGTACCGGAACCCTTTTTTTTTTTAATTATGACTTAGAAATAACTCAGTATCAGTACATCTTTCATTGTAATAACAATGTAAAAATTCAGTTTATTAAATGATCGCAATGTTAATTTAACCACTGCAACTGTATCTCATATACCTCATATTCCCTTACCACCCAAACAGAACACTTCACTCACAAAATGCAGGACTGCTTGTGGTTCCTAGAGTTAGTAAAAGCACAGTAGGAGGTAGAGCCTTTAGCCACCAAGCTCCTGTTTTATGGAATAAGCTCCCAGCTCATGTAAGAGAGGCCGACACAGTTTCTACATACAAAGTTAGACTGAAAACATTCCTCCTTGGACAGGCTTATTGTCAGACTAGCTAGTAATCAGAGAATATTTAACTTAGTATTAACATGTTTGAATTAAACTTAATAACAATAATAATTAGTTTCTAGTAGGCTGCATCTTAGCTCATCTGTGACCTGACCCTTGCACCACACAAATATTTTCAAGGGGCTTCCAGATCCCGCCTGAACCACAGTCTAAACACGACGGTACCAAAAGACAACGGACAACACTCCCCTCTACCCCCCACCTTTTTATCAAGCTTAGCCCTGTTCTGAACCCTAAGCTTAACCCTAACCAGAAGCTGGGGAACGCATGGTGCACTAGGGTTCTGTCCTCTACTCTCATATACTTCTTCTCTATTCTTGATCATTTATTTATCATTTAGTTCTCCATGCCTTCGTTTGGTTCAGTGCGATTCATGCACTGTCCCCCTTTCCCACTCCCCTCCGGCGGAGCGGGACTGCTTCCAGATTGCAGTTGGATGGTCCGTGTTCCTGTACCTGACCGTGTACCTCGTCTCTGGCTTGCCTCTACTACTGCTCCTACACCGGGCTGTGGATCCTGCTTCTGGCTTGTCTCGCACCCCCAGCCGTCCCCCCACCTATCTGGATGAAGCTCATCTGCTGGACTATTCAAACTCTTCTCTAAGAGTTCTGGTACATCACCTGTCCGTCCTGGGGGAGGATCCCTCCTTTATGTGGGAAACCCTGAGATTTCTTATCTTTTTAGGAGTTTTTCGTTATGGAGGGTTTAAGTGCAGGGATGCCCAGTTTAGTTTAGTCTGTTTAATTTAGTTTAGCCATTACCTACTGAATTGTATGACTTCATGTTCTTTGTGATTCGATGTTTATTCTACAATTATGTATGTATGAAGCCCATTGAGACGACCATTGTTGTAATATTGGGCTACATAAAAAAAAGATTGTCTTGAATGGAATCTTTTTGGGGGCTGCACAGAGTCACAGTGGTTAGCGCTCTTGCCTTACAGCAAGAAGGCCCCTGGTTCAAGTCCCAGCTGGGGGACCTGAAACAGAACCCTAATGGGGGACCTTTCCGTATGGAGTTTGCGTGTTCTCCCCATGCATGCGTGGGTTTTCTCCGGGGACTCCGGCTTCCTCTCACCGTCCAAAAACATGCTTCACGCTCTAAATTGTCCCTAGATGTGAGTGCGCATGGCTGTGCCATTGTGGACCTGCGACTGACTGGCGACCTTTCCAGGATGACCCCTGCCTTGGCCCACAAGAGGGCAAGATAGGCTCCGGCAGCCCTGTGACTCCAAAAGGGATAAAACAGCTTAGAAGATAAATGAATGAATTGAATTTAGTCTTAAAACCTTTTTAGATTGAATCTTTTTTAAGGTAAATTTTATGTCATATTCTTAGGCCTTAAGGTGACAATAACAGATTTAAAAGGAGAATCCAGTCAAAATCTGTGCTTTAATGCACTCAATCAACATCACAAGCAGAACACAGAAAAAAAGTACACATTTTGGCATTCATCAGCTTTTTTCCGAAAGGAAAAATAAACATTTCTTTTTCTGGTAACTAGTTACATTTTTATCATGGTAAATAATTTACTAAATCGGTTACTTTGTGATTAAGGAGTAGCTATGTCTAATTACCTTTTTAAAATAACATTTCCATTACTGTTGGTCATGGACTAAAGATAATGAATTGCTGCTACAGCAACAGAAATCTCTCAGCTGCTATTTTTTAACCAAACCTACTGCTGTAGAGAGTTTGGTGTTCGTGTCCTGCTGGTATCGGTTGTGTTGGAGATAAAGGCAGCCTTTGAAGGAAATTCTGTTCAGTCAACTTGATACGTGATACCACTGAACATGGTCTTCATGATGTTTGTGTGTCTCGTGACCAGAACATAATTGCCACCTTGCTATTCGACAGTCATGTCTAGTCATATCGTAATAATTTAACTAATTAAATTAATTCTTAACCAAGTACAAAAGTTTCAAATGTTTTAAGTTCTTGGGGGTACTTAAAGATTTGCTAAATGTGAGCTGCGTATTTTTTCGGAGTATAAGTCACGATCTTTTGCATAGTTTGGCCGACTTATCACATTGTAAGTCAGGTGCGACTTGCACAGACATGGACCCTGAACTGGCAGCTTCCTCACTGAGCTACATCCATCCAAACAGTTTTTAGCACCATGTATCAGTATTTTCAAGTGCTTCGACACTTTTTAGGATTTCTGTATCATTCATTTTGTCAAACTGCCGAATTAGATTGGACGATCTGAAGATGCATTATGCGCTCGCATCTGTTGCTGTAACTTGACCTCATCATCACCAACTCGAAGTTCGAATCATTATGAGTCAAACCTGACAAGAATTTGGAGAAAGCTCTCTGCTGCTGTTTCACTGAGACACTTTACACACTTTACAAAGAGCGCTCACCTTTGTCTCTGGTCACAGGACATAACGCTTCAAAGAACCAGATGAAGTTTCGCTCCGGGTTTTGTCTGACGAGAAAGTACAAGTCACATTTTATGCAGAAAAAGCTTGTGACACAGACACTTCTAACATGTGCTGCCAAACACACTGATAAGTGTATAAAACATTCAAGTTTGTTCAAAGTTTTACGTAGGAGTGTGTGCATTGTATTTTCATGCTGACATCAGTGCTGCTGCAGAAAACTTCCTGTGCAACTGCGAGAGGAAGTTATAAAAACCACAACTACAAAGCTATCAGGCAGAAGAAAAAGTCAAAACTTTCCACCTACTTCAGTCTGGAGCCCATCCTGCTGGACTCTGACTGCTACCATGGGTCGATCAGGAGCACAGGTGTTGGGGGCAATCAGCAGATGATCATGATCCAAACCAAGCCAAGGCGGGTAGCAGGTGGCAGCTGCAGTCAGCACTGCAATGAGAAGGCACTTCCTGATTCATCTCAGTTATGAAACAACTTCCTCGACCCCCCACAGGCAATTCTCTTCATTGCTGTGGGTGTAGTTTGCGCCAATGGTTCTGATCACGAGATTCCGACCTGATGTGTGGTCCTCGTCTTCTGGAAGACCTTTTCTGCACCTACTGAAATACTTTTCTGGAAAAATCTTGGACATGTTTTTGGCTCTGAGAAGGTTTATAACATTATAGTAATGATTTATAATATTTTCAAAATATTTACAAATGATTAGATCAGATAGACAGTGTTGTTACTCAAAATCATACATAAACTTTGTGCAGCATAAAGTAAAAACACGTCATATATATATATATATACACTGACCAAAAATATAAACGCAACACTTTTGTTATTGCTCCCATTTTTTATGGTATGAACTCAAAGATGTGAAACATTTTCCACATACAAAAAATAACCAGTTCTCTGAAATATTGTTCATAAATCTGTCTAAATCTGTGATAGTGAGCACTTCACCTTTGCCAAGACAATCCATCCCACCTCACAGGTGTGCCATATCAAGATGCTGATTAGACAGCATGATTATTGCACAGGTGTGCCTTAGACTGGCCACAAAAAAAGGCCACTCTGAAATCTTCAGTTGTATCACACAGCACAATTCCACAGATGTTGCAAGTTTTGAGGGAGCGTGTAATTGGCATGCTGATAGCAGGAATGTCCACCAGAGCTGTTGCTAGGGAATTGAATGTCCATTTCCCCACCATAAGCCGTCTCCAAAGGCGTTTCCGAGAATTTGGCAGCACATCCAACCGGCCTCACAACCGCAGACCACGTGTAACAACACCAGCCCAAGACCTCCACATCCAGCATGTCCACCTCCAAGATCGTCTGAGACCAGCCACTCGGACAGCTGCTGAAACAATCGGTTTGCATGACCACAGAATTTCTGCTCAAACTGTCAGAAACCGTCTCAGGGAAGCTCATCTGCATGCTCGTCGTCCTCATCGAGGTCTCCACCTCACACCAGTTCGTCGTCGTAACCGACTTGAGTGGGCAAATGCTCACATGCGATGGCGTCTGGCACGTTGGAGAGGTGTTCTCTTCACAGACGAATCCCGGTTTACACTGTTCAGGGCAGATGGCAGACGGCATGTGTGGGTGAGCGGTTTTCTGATGTCAATGTTGTGGATCAAGTAGCCCATGGTGGTGGTGGGGTTATGGTATGGGCAGGCATATGTTATGGGCGAAGAAACAAAGGTGCATTTCATTGATGGAATTTTGAATGAACAGAGATGCTGTGACGAGATCCTGGGGCCCATTGTTGTGCCGTACATCCAACATCACCTCATGTTGCAGCATGATAATGCACGGCGCCATGTTGCAAAGATCTGTAGACAATTCTTGGAAGCTGAAAACATCCCAGTTCTTGCATGGCCAGCATACTCACCGGACATGTCACCCATTGAGCATGTTTGGGATGCTCTGGATCTGCGTATACGACAGAGTGTTCCAGTTCCTGCCAATATCCAGCAACTTCGCACAGCCATTGAAGAAGAGTGGACCAACATTCCACAGGCCACAATAGACAACCAGGGGGGTATTCCAGGACGCAAGTTTAAACTAGCCTGACTTTAAGCCTGAACTCTGGCTGAAATCCGCCTGAACTTGCTTACTCTGGGTATGTCGGTTCAAAAAGACCGGATATGAGTTGGCGTAATTACGCTCGACTTGGTAACCCTGGGTTAATGCACGTGCACGTCAAGTACATAAAGACATTCTCAATGGATTGCCGATTTCTGGAGTCACCATGGAAACGCGTGGAAAAAAAGAAAGTGCTGTACTTCGGTGAGACGGAGTCTGAGGTTTTAATGACGGCGTATGAAGATTACACGACCATGTGACGCATACATATATAACTTATCCAATTTTGCCAACTTAAATGAATTACTTCTATTGGTAACAAATAATTGAGTAATATTTAACTGACCTCATTTTTTACGTCTATAAAACTCTATAATTGTTTATACAACTCAAATTTATGTATTTATCTAACTAAATGTCATATTACTCCAATTCAATTAATATTTTTTCCATCTTAATTAATTATATTTCTTGAAGTCTCAAATGTCTAAGTATGAGCTGGCAGATATACTCATTTTTATAACAATAAAAAGGACGGGAAAAAAATGCACACAAATTCATTCAAGAATTTTCCATCATTGTCATTACAGTTATCTCCGATAGGGGTGCTATATAAACTCATCATCCTCTCATTCACTCTTACTCATGGTACAGAGACATAAGCACAGTAGGACTAAACAACTCAGCAAAACGGAGAAACAACTAAACACATTTGGTCAAAAAGCCACACTTAAACCAAAATCCGTCCCGACAGGCAAAGGAAATGGTATCCCACAATCCTTTGCGGTGCCGATCTAACAGCAGGACCAACGTTACACATACTTAATTAAATTAATTTGAATGAAAGTAAAATAACTGTAGTGCAACATTTAACATGAGCTCCAAAGAGTGGAGCTGACTCACCTTGAAGAGGCGATCAAACCCCGCCGTCTTCATCCTCACGACATTTAAAGTACTTCATTATTTTCAATAGGAGTCTTTTTTTCAAAGAAGTGGAATAAACAAACGTGTTCAATTAGTGATTTATTACAAAGATCAACTGTTTAATCTCCAGTTTCTCTACAAGAAAGTTATGACAAACATTCAAAATCTCACATTTAAAGCTACCATCGATTTTTATAATTTTTTATTCTATTTGGGAGTTACCTGGAAATTACTGGATTAGAGATTAGTGACAGGGATTACACTGCCCCTGCAGGACATACAGAGTAAGGCAGCATGACCAGAGCAGGAGGATTTAAGCAGATGCTGGAAAAGAATGCAGATCTGCAGAGTCCAAGGTCAGACTGCACCCAGAGTCCAGCTCTGCATGATCAGGACGTTTATCTAGAACCGTTTCTGCTGAAGAACCAAGAAAGCAGGAGTTTGGTCCTGTTCTCCTGTAGACTCTTCCCACTGGAATGACAGAAGAAGCTGCAGGTTGAAGACTAGTTAACCAACTAGTTCAGTTCCAGTTCTGAACAAATCAGGTGAGTGAACTTGAGGACAGGTTTGGTCAAAACAGAATTGGTTATTAAAGAAGGAGGACTGCAGCTTCAACCTGAAACGATGAAGCTCCAGTGCTCGTCTAAGTTTAAAGTCCTGGGTCCTGGTTTCAAAGATTCGTTTTTCTGTTATGATTGCAGCTAGAGGGGAGGGATTCCTCAGGAAGCGAGGTAGAAGATGAAGAACAATGCCCTCTTTCCTTCTCCCGTATGTTCTTTAAACGACTGCCTTTTGCATCAGCGTTGCTCAGGAGACGACAAGAATGCCAAAGTATTTCTTGAGTTGCTCAAGGAAAATGAAGGTGAGCACAGTGTGAGGAATCAAGCGGATCCCAGCGGGAACAAGACCCTGAAGGGAGACACAACAGCAGGTCAGTCCCTGAGACCCAGCCTGCAAATACGCCTGAAAGAACTTTGGCTCAATCTGCGTCAACTTTATCCAGCTACTCCCCCATTCATTCCTTTTTTCTATCCATCCATCCATCCATCCATCCATCCATCCATCCATCCATCCATCCATCCATCCATCCATCCATCCATCCATCCATCCATCATTGTACTACTTTTCTATCCCTATTCTTCTGCTCATTCATCTCTCCATTCATCCTTGCATCCATTCACTATTTTCCTGTATTAATAGTTCCTGGTTTTACCTTGTAGAAGGCCAGAGGACCAAGTCCGGCCGTCTCCTTAAAGCAATGTAGAACGCCCTGCAGAGAGATAGAGTGTGAGAGCAGAACTCAGCCAAACAACCAGAGTCCCAGCCACAAAGCTCTCCTCCTTACAGTGTACTCCCCTTTGGAGTTCATCAGCCTCGTCTTCAGCACATCCAGGGGTTGACACAGGAAGGTGGCACAGCCCCCCTGCAGAGAAGGGGTTTCCAGCTGAAGCTCTGCAGACTTGAATCCCTCATTTGTGTAAAGAGAGTTTCAACTCACAGCAATGAAGCTGGACAGGAAGTGTGTGAGGATGTTGTCTCCCATCACTCCTGTCCCCAGCACCAGCTGCTTGGCCTGGTCGTAGCATGCCAGCTGTGGGGACCAAAGTGTAATCATTAAGAGCTGCAACTTTTGCACAGACAGGCTGGAGCGTGTTCAGTAAAGTCAAAGTTAGCTGGTTCTCCTGTTGAGGGTTTGATCTAACTTCCATTGACCCCATTTTGCCAGACCAGCCTAGATTTAGTATACATATCTAAACAGACCAGGACCAAAATGCAGGACCAGAGTCAGGGAAAGGACTCTAGAACTGTCCTTGAGCTGGCTCTGCTAAGCAACAACTACTGAGATTCCCATCTAATAAATAAATAAACTGTTTGGTTTTGATTAGTCAGGAATAATTCAAGCAACAATCTTTTGAAGGCTCCAGTTTGTTTTTATGAAAAGACGTTTTGTCATCATCTGACTGTTTTTCACAGTTTTCGGGCTTCCTCGTTCACACGTCACTACCAGCCTGTTTGTGGATTCTACGTACAAATTGAGCGCACGTCAAAAGTTAAACCAGTTGAACTTTGACCAACCAGAGACTCCGATTTGGTAGTGACGTTTGGGCAGCATTCTATTCAAAACATGTAAGCGCCAACTGGTTGGAAATCAATCATGAAGGAGAAATGAAGAATTGCGGTTTGTGTCCAGCCAGAATTACAAGACACCAAATCTTTCCTATATCGGAATAGAGCTGTGAAAGAAAAATACTGGAGCAAGATTCCAGAGATTTGTAGTGCTTTGACATTTTGCACCAAGCATCTCATTCAATGTTCCCCTTTTACCTGCATCCTGCTTGACTAAAACCCGATTTATGCTTGGAGGTGTTTTTATTTTTGTTTTTAATGTTTATTTTAACTTTAGAAAGAATTTGATCAAATAAGGTAACATTTAACTAAACTAAAACGCATTTAAAATAAATCTTGTGAGGACATACACAAAGAGAATGTTAAAGACCATATATTCATTGCAGGGTTTTTTACACTTTTTTCCGGCTGATCGTGCATCATTTCTGTGCAACGCCGTTTACTTCATTTATTGCACTGAGAAAAAATCTGCGCCTTTTTGCGTTCACCATATAGGGCAGCAGAGGGCGGCAGAGGGCAGCAGAGGGCGGCAGAGGGCAACACAGCCACATCCTGTCTGCTCCATCCTGTCAAATCCAACTGACTTCACTGCTGCACTGTGAACCGATGCCGACTACCTGACAGATGAGTCCACGCCCCCCCCCCCCCTTTACACCGTTTTCTGATCAAAGACTATCTGCTGTTTAAAGAGCACACACACAAATACACCTACCTGTCCCACAGTTACCATCGCCCCCCTGCTGGAAGCCATGGAGGCTCCGGAGAATAGCCTCCTGATGCCCTCTGCAGGAAAATTGACAGATTACACCTCAGATGTGGTCACCTTAACCAAAGCTGAAAACCTGGGGAGGGGTCATCCTCACCCTCCCTGAAGACCCTGAAGAGGCCATCTAGGGCATGCTTGTAGCTGCAAGAACATGTCAGTTTAGGTCTGGAAGACTTTTAGGGAGAACTTCACAACTGCATCACTTACTTCCTCCTGTGCTGCGGGGGGAGTTTCATGTCATTCTGCATTCTAGGAGCAAACATGAATCAGAGGGGGAGAAAAAAAAAGACAGGAGACAAGAAGTGACATCAGTGCACATTACCTCACATTGACCATGTCTGCTGGGGTGCCAATGAACCCCCCCGTGAACCCTGCGGGAACAAAACTTTTTCAGAGGAACGGTCCTGCATTTGTTCACAGACTGTTGCACACAGAAAAGTAAAAAGCAGCATTCACCTCCGAAGGCTCCCAGCAGCACCTTCTGGTAGAAGGGCATGGGGCCGTGGCTCTTTGTACCCATCAGGTCCCTCACAGACTCATAGATGGCAAACCTGGTGAGCGAGTAGGACATCTGGAAGGAGGAGAGTTAGTTCACTGTCACGAGAAGGGGACCCATCTAGCAGCCAGCCTCCCCCAATGCCCTGGAGGCAGGGACAAAAACTGATCCAATTTTCCTGTTAGAGTCATCCAAATGGAATCAAAGTTAAACCTAATGTTAACTTTTACGCCGGGCATGTGAGGCGTGTTCAATAATGCACTAAACACCCATTCTTGAAGACATGTTTAGTCCTCAAGAGCCTCAACCCTGCCCGTTTTCCAGCTCTCCCTGCACTGCTTCATGCTGACTACAGAAATCTGGTGTGTTCAGCCAATCAGGATGTGGAATTATTTAAGTCAGCTAATAAGCAGCAAGCTGGTCAGGGCGAAGCGGAAAACAGACAGTGCTGGCCAGCCCTGGCCTTTGGTGTTCACACTGGACAAGCATATAGGGTTTTTTTTATCTTTGGTCGAAGTTTGAGCTGTTTCAACTTTTAATGCATGTTTTGTCCGTAGAACCGGAAAACAGTATTCAAAAATGTCCTCATGACCTCTAACGACATTCCCTCCCCATCTCATACCTCTCTGTACCCCCACCATTCTTCACATGCCAAATGTGACACAGAATGAACATCAGTCCACCACTCCATTCAGGCCACTCTTTACTTTAACTTTTACTTATACAACTGCACTGACACACACCTGCCTGCAGAGGGAGGCAGAGAGGCCACTGTAAAGAGCCAGCACACCGTCGTTCTTAACCACGTGAATGGCCATCCCCATCATCCTCTTCTTCACCTCCTGCTGCGTCTGCAGGTGAACCTGGGAAAAAAGGGACCAGTCTTAAAAGCAAATTCTGCTAAAAAATGAGGAAAGTTTTGCTGATGCCAATCTTACCTCTCAACCTTATCATTTCAAACCGAGCATTTTAACCTTTAGCTAATGAGGATTCTACAGTTTTCCCCATTCCTAAAACACATTTTCTGAAACACGGGAGCAGTTTCACCAAATACAATTTTCAAAATATAGGCTAATCATATAAAATACTTGATTCTAGAGCCAAAAGTTCAATTTGAGATTATTCAATGTAATCGATTAATTTAAATTTGTTGTTTTAGATTGTTTATTTTTGGGAAAAATCAAGATTTTATTTTCCCACCTCTCTGCTCTCTAGTTTATCTGTTGTTCAAAGTAAAGCATGTCCGCTGGACAACAGCAGCAAGCAAAGAGAAGCTACTTGCGAGGCAAAGAAGAAAAAAAACCCCACCAGCGCTCGAGCTTCAAGAAGCACCCTCCACCCCCATAACTGCCCCTAATTGCCTCCTTGTAGCTTCAGTTTAAGCTGATGAAGCAGCAGAACATGTGAGGATTTCTACCAGGATCCAGAAAGAACTGGAGGATAAACCTGTTGGACTACCAGCAGCAACAGAAAGTTAAATAAAAAGTGTTGATTTGGAGACAGCAGTGTTGTCAGGCACTGATGCTACAATGCTAAATGCTATGCTAATGTGCTGTTCCGTGTGTCGTCTACATGTGATCATGGACTGGTTTACAGTTTACAGTCAGGCTATGTTTCTTCGGAGCAGATTTTCAGACGTGGCGGATAAATGCAACAAAATTAATTCATAAAACATTTATAAGAACTGTAATTTATAGATATAATAAGAGGCACTTTGTACGGAACTTCGTTAGAAGATTTATTAGAAGAATAAATAAAGGAGTTCCTTAGAAAAGGAAAACATACTGTTTTTATCTGATGTTTTAATTACTTTGAGACTCCCTCTCTGTTTGTATTTAACGTAATATCATTTTTTAAAGTAACACCTATCGCTTTTCATTGCAAAGTAATGGAATAAATTGGTCACTAGATTTTTTTAATCCATCGGCCAATTAGAGTAAAATAGTATTCAGGATTTCTTTTTTTATTTTTATTTTTTACTGTAATAACAGGTTCAAATGTATTGCACTTCACCATCTTAGCTCTGTGTGGGCCAGACTAAAGGAAGACCTCACAGGCAAAGTTCAAAATAAAAGTAAAGAATTGGATTGTGGTAATTCTGTAAAGAAAAAAAAAAGTTATGAAACACTTAATGGGGTGGGATGATCTAAGTTTGCTCTCTTCCCCTCCCTTTCAAGCCAATGGCAATCTGGAACAGGCAACAAGGAAAGCCACAACAACCAAATACCTCCAACTAATAAGGCAAGTTCTCAGATGCCAGGTCAATGTCAGGAACAAGACCTGGATAATTATCATTTTCTGTACTGCTAGTGATCAAATACCTTGCAGGAATAATAAGGCGGCCAAAGATAGAGATATAGACCACAGACGACGAAAGAGTTCCATCCAAAACTAGCACCGCAAGACTGTACACTAGCTGCAAGGAAGAAGGGCGGGGACTATTAAGCGTTTGAACCACTATCCAGGATAATGCATCAAGAATCTATGAATACATCAAGCAAAGTGTATACTTAGGCCCAATCCAAATCCATTCCCTACTCCTTCGGCTTCTCCCTACACTTACATTTAGCACTCCGAGCAGAGAATGATTGAAAAACAGTGTCTTCAAATTCAGACGTTACTACCACTTGATGATGTAATCAATAGTTGCTAGTCATCTATGTTAGCTTGTAGCTGCCAGCGGTCGAAAAATACATAACATCGGTTTTATATGTTTAAAAATTGCAAAAACAAAAATTAATCACAACTTCTACAACAACTACTTATAACTTCTGTTTTTCAAGGACACCCACATGAAGAAACACGTTTCTCCTCTGCGTTACATATGTAACACGGATCGCCCTTTAAAAAACAAGGGATACCCAGCCCTAAGTCAGTACGGTTTGGACACCACTAAAGCTCCAAATGACCCTGCAATAGAAGGAATAGGGAGGAGCCAGAGGGGTAGCGGATGAATTCAGATTCAAACTTAGTGAATGCCTCAGGCAATGGAGAGCAAAGATGCTGGAAATGCCCGCTATTGACATGGTCATTTTTTTATTTTGGGTTAGCATTATTATAGTCTTAGTTTTTGAAGTAATTATTTCAAACATTAAAATTGTGTTTCTTCACATTCTTTATTAGTAACATCAAAGGAACCTATTCTAACAATACTGCTAAACAAAATAAAATATGTTAGTACATATGGTAGTGGTGAATGTGAGTTTATGTGATTGAGTGGCCCTGTCATGCGTCTTGTCATGGGTGTAATCTGCCTTCGCGAGTTACTGCTGCCTTCTCCCAGCAGAAGCTTGGATAGGCTCCAGCAGCCCTATCATCACAAAAGGGATTCAGTGGATTCGAAAGATAGATGAATATAGTACATTTGAAAATGTTAATTAAAACACAAATGATCTCTTTTTCAAGTTTTGACCTTTGACTCTAATTGGTATATCACCATTTCTACACAATACTACTTAGTACTTTATAAAATACTACTACACAAAGTTAGTTTACTGTTTAGTTTCTGGGTAATCTGCTGCATAAAATGAGAAAATTGAGAATACTTAGCGAACTTTGAGTAAAACGTGTTCCTCAAGTTAATAAATTCTCACAACTCATTTTAATTAATAGTTTGAGTAATCCAATTCTGAAATATAAGCTTAATGTAAATTGTATTTGTTAGGAGTGATTACAAACAGAATAGTTAGAAACTCCCCTTTACATTTTATTAAACTAACTTTTACCTTTTATCACATTAATGGCTTAAACTCGTAAAAGTTGTTCCTAAAATTAGTAGATTTCCATTCCGTCAGAGTACCACTTAATGCTTCATACCGCTTGACTGCTCACCTTTTACTGGACTAAACCATCGGCTGGGGGGAAGAAGAGAACCAGAGCATGGACTAACTTTCTGTTTTTGTTTCTCTTTCTGACCACGATCAATTTATGTTTGGTATGGTACATTTTGAGTTGGTTACATGTTTTTTTTTGTATCCATTAAACTCATTAGATTTAATCTGGGAATAGTCCTCAAACAATGCTCTCACCACCCGCTGCCTAAATAAAAGGGAGTTGGTAGGTGCCAAGAAATAACAGGTTGGGGATTGTATGTTGGTGAACAGATGAGAGCTCCATGCTGAGACCTGTTTGACTTCCTGTAACTGTAAAACAAGTTGAGAGCTCTAGGGATTGCTGCCTTGTTGTAAATAACTCCTTCATGTCCGGGTGAATACTCGATTCTGATTGGCTGCTGGGTGTGCGTTAAAAAGTGATAACCGGACACCCCAAAAAGAAGTTCCGGTCACCTATCTTAAATCTTCTGTATCACTTCTTTAAAGCAACATTTAGCTTCATCATCTGGACAAAAACACAAGCGGTAAGAGGAGAACTTTCTCTCTAAACTCATGCTTATTCAACCTATCGGGACGATCAGCACATATATATATATATATATATATATATATATATATATATTTAGTTAAATTTTTTATTGATTTGCACATTTACATTTTAGGAAGGGTGTTTCTTTTTTTCCGTAGCCCCTCTTGAGTTTATTATCGGGATTGTTTCAGTGTCAGATGTAAAATATTCAGTCTGTATGAAATTGAATAAACCGATTTTTTAAAGCATTTTATTTGAGATCCATTGGCCTCTGTGAATGAATGTGTAATAATAACTGATTAGGCGACCATGTTGGTTGAGGCATTTTTTCCAACTGAGAAAAAAATAGCTGTTTTTTGCTTCTATGTTATGGGCCGGCCGACTTGGGATCAGATGGGTTGAATGTGGCCCCCGAACCAAAATGAGTTTGACACCCCTGGGTTAGAGGGTTCAGTAAAGAGCACCACCACACACCTACACACACACAAACAGAGACACACCATCAAGCTATTTTAATGCATAGCTTTTGAGTAATCCACTTCTGAATATTGTCAACCTAATGTGAATGAAACCTGTTCCTCCAATTAGTTGATTATCATTCCTTCATAGTAGTGATCCCTCGCTATAACACGGTTTACTTTTCACGGTTTCGCTACTTTACGGATTTGCATCGTGCATTCTGATTGGCTAAAAAGTCACTCCGCTTCTTCTCTACCTGTGCGTCAATAACGTTGCAGTTTAAAATGTACAGGTACGTAAAACAGCTTACCAAATTTACAACACATACATGCAAATCATCTTGCAATTTGGAGTGTCTCTAAAACCCATAGAAAAAAGAGCGACAACAGCTGTCAATCACTGTGTTCTTCTCCCGAACAAACACACCTGCACCGCGGGCTTCAAAAGAAGAAAACACTGCAGAGCGGAGTCAGGATGCAGCGGCTCAGTCTGAAGAGCAGTGAAATACACCTGAGTCACTATTTGTCCCACTGTACTTTGTTTTCATAATCATTTTAAATTTTCTCCCGTTTAATCCAATTACTCGGGTTGCGGTGAGCGGGGCTAATCTCCGCAATTTGAAGCCTTCTGTTCACATTGATGATTAAAATAATTATTTGACAGTACAGTACAGAAGTTATTTGTTGAAAAGAACTTTTCTTTGTGAAACAAATGCTTGAGCCTGTAAAATAGTTTGTTCTTTCTTTTCTATGTGTAATAGTTTTTAATTGTATCATACTTGTTAAAAAAAATAGAGGTTTCTACTTCACGGATTTTGCCTATCACGGGTTCTTTTTGGAACGTAACCCCCGCGAAAAACAAGGGTTTACTGTACTACTTATTACTTAATAGATTGCTATCACACAAAGTAGGGCTGCACGATATGAGGAAAACTCGCGATATGCAATATTAGAGATTGAAATTGCGATAACGATATAATTTGCGGTATATAAACAAATAGCAAAATAAAAAAAATAACCATTCCCATTACATTGCAACAGTTAAAAAATTATACTCCAAATGTCAGTCGTCGACATAGGTGATAAACATCTAACATAATAGGCCTCCATCCGATTGGTCAAATGCATAAAGGGATTTTTTTTGATTTGTTAAATGGTTCAAGCTGACATAAGATTGTTTTAGCACATTTAAGGTTTACGATTTATTGCGTAATTTGCCATCTTTTGCGATATGCGCATTGCAGAGCTGGATTTTGCGATAACGATAAATTTGCGGTATATTGTGCAGGCCTAACACAAAGTATCAACTAATTTTACTTTATAATTTGAGTAATCTGTTAACCAAATCTCATACAATAAGTAAAACTAACATTGGTTACCTGGCTTTAACAATGAAACCAGTTCCTCCAATTTTTATATTGCATAAATATAGGAGGTAGTTGACATACAAATTAAATTCCATAACTATGGAAGCTGATCCAAACAATGTGTCTAAGTGTTCAATCGTTGAATAAAAACATACGTCCGGCATTTATGTGGGGTTGTACTGAAACCCTCACATTTTTGGCCTTCCTATGTAGTGTTGAAGCTAAAAATATCACGTATGTGTCCTGTATGCATTTCTTCTTATTAATCTATGCTGATGTGAGCATTATGACAATTTATTGCCATGTTTAGAATTGTTTATGATGTAACTGGCAGAAAAATAAAGCGTACAATAACATATGTGCGGCTGGCACAGTGAGAAGGGCTTGTTTAAAAATCTCGGCTGGGACCTTTCTGTGTTGGGTTATCTCGTTGAATGCTTGGCATCTGGCTTCTTCCCACAGTCCAAAGGCAAGCTTTATAGCAGGGGTGCTCATTATGTTGATCTCGATCAGCCTGTGATGGTATTTTTGTTGGTGGGCCAAAAAAAAAAAATAAACTAAAAATATATATACAGTATTCCCACATATTCACAGGGGTCAGGGACCAGAGACATGAAGCCCAGGCCAGTCGGTCCTGCTTCCTCGATTGCAAGCAGGACAGAGAGGCCTCGTTTGACCCAGCCATCCTGCAATGCCACCTGTTGCCGACTACGTGGTTCCCACCCGGGGGATCTGAGCCAACTAAGGCACAGTGTTGTCCTGAAGCACACACTTTTCGAACGCTGTGCACGGACCAGGAGCTTGTACTTGGACGCCCCCACACAGCCCAGCAAGGCTCGCCACCATTGACCGTATGTCAATTTAATATTTACAGTCAATGCTTGCCACCTATTGGAAAGCCTGACTCCCGCACACTATAGCTCCTGGTTGAACCTGCGAACAGCACATGCTTGTTTCGAAGATTAAGCCAAACAAAAAAAGAAAAAGTGCCAGATGTAGAGTTTTTCTTCGTCCTCATCTTCAGAAACTCGGAAGCTTTCAGTGTCAGACTTCTAACTGTGGATCTAGCTGCAAATGCACCTTATTTTTCTCCACTGGCCAAAGGTCAGTCCCTCAAGCAGGACCTAGAACAGAATGTACACACAATGTTTTTGGTTGTCTGCACACCCCACACGACAACTAGTAACACACAGATCTGATTCAACTAGCTGTTGAAAACAAAATGACAGAGAAACCTTTTATCATGTTGTAATCTTAGATATTCATTTGAATGTATACATTTATTTAAAAGAAAATTGTCTGATATACTTAAAAATCTGCTTTTCATAATAAGTCTAAATCTGAGCACTCTAGGTGTGCATGTGAGTGTCGCCCTGCGGGAAACTGGTATCTTGTTCAGCGAGTACTAAATGACTGTTTATGAGAACTGGACTGGTGAGTGTAAAGTAAGTGTGACGTTATTGTGAATACACTCACATGGCAAACATGTAGTATGTTGCAAACCAGTTCTACAATGATTATGAATGGAGATAATAAAGTTTGATTGACTCTCTGACACTTCTGTCACACTTAATGCACCTTATATGACATAAATTCAAAAATAGACCATTTCTTGAGGTGCACCCTATAATCCGGTGCACCTTATAGTAGGAAAAGTATGGTAGTCAGTACTGCTCCCTTCATGCATTTCTATAATTGGAGGATCGGATTATCTTCAAAGATGAAGCATCTAGTGATGAATTACTCAAAAACTACCAAGTAAAATAATTTGATACTTTATGTGGTAGTGCTCCATGAAGTCTTAGGTAGTACTATAAAGTAATGCTGATCTACTAATTTGAGGAACAGGTTATATTCAAAGTCAAAGTCTAAGTGATGTCAAGTAATTGTATGACACTTCAGTAGTAAATTACCCAGAACTTAGGCCTGCACAATATAGCAAATTTATTGTTATCACAAAATCAAGCTATGCAATATGAATATTGCAAAGACGGCAGAAATGCAATAAATGGTTACAATAAATGTGCTAAAACAATCTTATGGCAGTTTGAAGTATTTAATGAATCAAATAAATCCCTTTATGCATTTGACCAATCAGACGGATAGGTTCATGTTGTTGACCAATCGGATGTAGCCCTTTTATGTTAGATGTTCGGGTCCTATGTAGACGAGGGGTCATTTGGAGTTTAATTTTTAAACTGTTCTAGTGAAATGGAAATTATGCTTTTGGTTGTTTTGCTATTTGTTCATATACCGCAAGTTATATCGTCATTGCAATATTGATCACTCATATCGCATATCGGGGGTTTTCCTCATATCATGCAGCATTACCAGAAATGAAACAATATAACCTTATAGGTCCATTGTAAGTACTCTATAAAACACTAAGTAGTACTATGTAGGAATGATGATCTAATATGAGGACAAGGTTTTAATGAAAACACCGTGGTGCAGAGGTAGAGCGGTCTACCTCCTGCCCTGCCTACCCATGTATCGAAGTGTCCTTGGGCAGGACGCTACACCCCCCATTGCTCCTGGTGGTTATTGGTGCAAGTGTTTGGCAGCAGAGTCGGTGTGTGATTGTGTTTTGTGTGAATGAGCCTGTGACTGTACAATGCTTTGGGCCTTCTAAGAAGCTAGTAAAGTGGTATACTGTATACTTAACCATTTTAAAGTCAGTCTGCCAGTGATGTCAATTTTACTCATTGTATGTCACTTGAATGATGGATCACTCACATACCATTTAATAAAGTAACTTAAACTGTACATGGTAGTGCTCTAAAAAATTACAAAGTACTACAGGAATCGGGATGTACTTTGTAATTTGACAAACGGTTAGAGTCAGGATAAGGTGTGTTTCTATATTATATTACATTTTAATTGTGAAGATTTAAACACAGTCAATTGTCTGTTATCGTGATTTGTATTAGTAACATTTATCAGCAGTAACGGATGATGTGATTAAGACACAGCGGCTCACTTCACCGCGGTGAAGGACGACACATGACTGAACCCGGACATGAAAGGAACCAATGCGCGGACAGCCCCGTGGCTTTTCACACGGCCTGCCGCTGCAGCACAGACACGACGCCGCGCGGCGCAGCGTCCAGCCGCGGGAAGGCTCACCTTGAGCAGGTCCAGAGGATGGGTACAGCACGCGGCTCCGCATGAAGCCAGCCCGCCGAAGTACCAGCGGGAGACCCGCTTATCCGACATGATGCTCGGCTCCAACAGCCAGGGAAGGGAGGGGGCGACAGGGAAACTAAGCTCCACCGGCTCCACTGGCACGCGCCGGCTGCGGCAGGGCACGATTTGAAGCAGGAAAAAGCTGGAGCCAATCGTCACCGAGCACTAGGAACTCACTTCCATGGGGTAGGGGTGGTCTGAAGGTCGGACGAGGGAGGGAGGGGGCACAGATCCACGGTCAGTCATTCTTTAAAGACCCGCGAAGATTCCCGTTTCTCACACGCTACCACCATGTGCGTGTCTCTTTAAGAGGACAGGCTGCGCATGCGCGACCAAGGAAACAACGATTTAAAAAGCAGAGGGTAATAATAATCATCCAAGACTCAACAGTGCAACGACTCAGTCAAACTTCAAGAGTTCACAGAAGGTTTTAAAAAGAAAAATGTTAAGCTCCAAATAATTCACACTACATTTGACCCACTGTAGTATGGAGTCCTATACTGTTCATAATTAAATAAATAAATATTTGATTAAATAAATAAATGTGACCTCATGCAAATACACAGTCAACCAATAAATCTCTCATAAATATATAAAAAGACCATGAAATGGTGAAAAACCTGCACACTGATTTTAAATTATTATTCATGTTGAATATTATTATAATTCTACTTCTTTTTTCAGAAACTTGGATTTCAAAATCAATATTTTCCAAAGTAGCTTTGTTTTTATTTCATGTTGCTGTTTTTCACAATGGCGTATTTATTTCATAATGAGCTTTTTCAGCAGAATGGGTCTATCTGTCAATCAAACCAGACAAGGCGGAGACACTTTTGTGATTGGCTATTCCTTTACTCAGACATAAGCAGACTACATCGATCGAAGATGCTTCAGTGAACGTGACGGCGCGATGCCCACTCCTCAACACTAGGGGGAGTATGCACCTCAACACATCCACAGTGTTACCAGAAATTGGGCAGTTTTGGTTCTAAATTTGCGGATAAAAGTGGCTTTGGGCGAGTGTGCATAATTCGGGTGATTTTGTGGTCGGTTCTGCAATTTTCATCTTCTCATGAACATCTAGTAGTGGCCTAAGTTAGGCTGAGTGGCTGTTGGCCTTTCACAAAACTTCTGTGAACTGGAGTTCATTAAACACATCATGCCGCGTGTGGGAGGAGCTAGCAGCTAATGCTTTAGCCTGATAGCCACTTGGCGCTGTGGCTGTGTTTATCTCACTTAAAATGCATGGATGCACAATGCACACGGAGAATGTTAAGAGATCAGGTTTATTTATTTGGAATAGTTCCACAACAATGTTTCCATGTTTGAGTTCATGAGATCATCCCAGAGAGTCTTCAGCTCCTGCAGTCAAACTATGTCTGTTACGTATAAATCAGAGCGCCCAGCGCAAAAAGTCTGTGTGTGTGTGTGTGTGTGAGCGCAAGTTAAGTTAAGGGTCTGTTGTTCAGTTCGCCGGAAAAGTAATAATAAAAAAGTATATCCAAAGTATAGAGACTGATTCTTTTAATAACCAGCTCTGAGAGGTCTGAACGGGGAAGTGATCCCAAATTAAACCCCGGATCTCCGCTGCGTTTACAACCAGAAAGAGAAACTTTCGCAGGAAAGGTTCAACATTTTCCCCGAGAGGGGAAAAAAACAGACGACCTGATTTAAAATCATTGTCTCAATGAAAATAGAAAAAATATCATAAGGTTCAGGAGGCCCGAGCAGGCTTGTTCCCCTATCCACTGCTGTCTGGTCCGACTCTCTGTCGGTCCGCCAGCTCGCCTCCTGCGAGCCGACATAAGGCACGATGACATCAGACTGGATCTGTGAGCTCAGACAGCAGAGCTGTTAGCTGCAGAGCAAAGGAGAGCTGAGTGAGTGAGTGGCGTAAGAGTCAGGAGTGTTTCACGTGGAATTCGAGACGTGGACGACCGGAGCTCCTTTGGTCCACACAAACCCTCGACTACAAAAACAGAGTCGTAGATGTTTGCATCTTCTGCAGTAGACAGATTGTTTGTCTCTATTTGATCTCTAATGTCAATAAAGCCGCGCGGATATCGCTGAAATATGTCATCTCTCTGACTGGAACACCGCAGTCAGAGCGGGTATCGAGGAACAAGAGTCGATTTCCATGGATCACCCAATGAGCGTTTAGATCCCGCCCACCTTCACTGATTGACAGATAGACCCATTCTGCTGAAAAAGCTCTTCATGAAATAAATACGCCATTGTGAAAAACAGCAACATGAAATAAAAAAAAGCTACTTTGGAAAATATTGATTTTGAAATCTAAGGTTCTGAAAAAAGAAGTAGAATTATAATAATATTCAACATGAATAAAATGAATATTTTAAAATGCTTTTTTAAAATAATGAACAGGTTTTTAAAGCAAAATGAAATATATTAAATAATATAATGGCTAATTTAAAATAAGTGTGCATGTTTTTCACCATTTCATGGTCTTTTTATATATTTATGAGAGATTTATTGGTTGGTTGTGTATTTACATGAGGTCACATCTATTTATTTAATCAAATATTTATTTATTTAATTATGAACAGTATAGGACTCCATACTGTAGGACTGTGGTGTGAGTCTGGTGCTCCGTCAGCATGAACTCAGCAGTTTTCTGTTTGAGTGTTTACAGACATGCACGAGTGAAGATCCTGCAATACCTCGGATGCCTGTGTGCCTGCATGAACAGGCAAAACACCCACCTCACATAGACAGTTTTGCAAAGTCACTCAGAATTTCAGCTGCCCACTGGGGAAAATACAGAGCACTACAATATGAATTCAGTTTTCTCCATTTCTTGAACAGAAAAATAATACACATATTATATTTACAGCAGGACTGTAAGCACAGGATGTATCAACTTCTGACTGAAAAGGCAAAGGCCACATAAGCTGCCGTCCACAAAAAACTGTCAGAAACATGGATAAACAACATTTAAACATACTGACTTTTTTTGTTTTTCATTTAAACAAAAGCAATTTTAATGCAGTCAGTTTATTATGATGCAGTTATATTTGACATCAATTTTTTGTTTGTAATTGTGTGAGTGTAACTAAGCTCTTGCACTGGAGCAGAACAATTATTGTGTAAAACTGGAATTGAGGGATAATGATGGTTCTATGATGACTCTGAGGTAAGAATATGCAGTGACTGAGCCATCTACAATTACAAAATCAGTTTTGTGCTGACTGGTGATTCCTGCCCAGACTGTTGGAGCTCCTCCACCAAAGCCAACCATCTCCAAGCAACACTGATGACCATCATTTCTGTGCATGGTAACCCGACACTCATCAGTGAACAGGATGGTGGGCCACTGCTGCCTTGTCCAGGTCACATGGTCTTGTGCACACTGCAAATGTTCACAGCGGTGTCTTGGTGTCAGTGGAGTCAACTGCAATGGTCGTTTGGTATTCAAGTCAAAGCGGTTGAGTCAGTTGTGAGTGGTTTGTCTGGAAACCCTTGTGCCCCTCACAGGCAATGGGTCTGCAGCTGCGTGGTTTTTGCTAAACCATGTCTGAGTGCATAGGTCCTTAAGTACTGGTCCCTGTTGTGTCTTTCAGGCTCCACTCCTAAAAATCATCAGAAATGTTTCAGAAAAAAAAAACAAGAAATGTTTCAGAAGGGTTTTTGATGAGTAATGATCGGTGATGGACATTCAATGTCCGTGGGGGTCGGGGATGGTTCTCTGAGGTATTCGCCGATTCTGCGGATTCGCGAGGGTTTGGGACCAGAGACACCTGCATATAACCCCACCAAATGGAAACTGTATATGTCATCGGGATCTCGCGCAAAAGGGTGTGTGCAAGTTTGTCTCCATGAGTCTCTCCGCGTGAGACTTTGCAGATGACTCATAAACTCTCCTGTAGTTTCCATGATCTTTTAGCTTTGACTTCAAACGAAGAACAGACACTTTATCCTCCACCGAGGCGAGCTCCACTTTCACCAGGCCTGGTTGCCGTCCTCTCTGCCTTAAGCGCTCCGTGGCCACCAGCTTTGGCACCGGGTCACAGTGCAATCCATCCTGCAGCAGCTCCTTCACTTTAGCCTCGAGATTTTCTCCGTCCGCTTGAGGCAGCCGAACAATAACCAGTGACACGTCTGGGTCAAAAGATTTTCCCCGCACTTCTCTGTTCCTCATTTTAGTTTCAGTATCGTCCATTCTGGAACTCCTAATTGAAACTTCCAGATCCAGATTATTGCGCACTTCCTTCACAGCCTTCTCCAGCTCACTTTTAAATGCAGCTTGTCCGTCAAAAATGATTTTTTCCAAGCTTCCCCGGAGGGTGTTTATTTTTATATCCATCTGTGTTTCAATATTGCTTTGCATATTGTCCATTTTTGTCTGCCTTTTATCCATTTTGTCATTGAGTGCTCTCAGTTCATTCATTAAGGCGTGCTCACCGTCGGCGTCTTTCTTACGATGACGTGTGTTATCTGCCATTTGGGCTTCAGTCGTCTCCACAAATTATTGCTTCCAAATTAAGACTTTTTGAACAGAGCGACAAAGTTCTGTTCAAAGTTCAAAGTGATCTTTGGGACTCAGTATTTCAGAAAAAAAAGGTTGGGTTTGTGGTAGAAAATGTTGGAATATGGATAAGCTTTTCCAAAAGGTTTTATGTAGAAATAAAAAAAACACAAATGAATAAAAACTGGACAACAAAGGGTTTAAAGAATGGCTGTATAAAGAAAATTAAACTCTGTAGGGATTTCTTAAACTTTGGATCAGAAGTTGCGTTTGCACAGACATGAAAAAGAAAAGTTTGTTTTACTTTAAAATAAATCACTGATTAAAAAATCAATTCTGTGCATTTCTTGTGAGGTGGCCCATAATTGCATTTTAATTAACATCTATTGTTGTAAAAACCACCTGGTGTAAATTTTGAAAGGTCCTCCTATAGCTTTTAGCTTAAAATTATTACTAAAGTGATCATCTGGCTTGTGCCTGCAAAGTAATCAGATAATTGAAGTTCCCTGTGGCTGCCCTTTAAAAGAAACAGGCAGACAGACAATTATTGTCACACTGCTTTGAATGCTGAGCAAGTCATTTCTGTTCCTAGTTCTCATTTTCTGTCTGTTTTGTCTGACTGAACTCTTTTTGCCCGTCTGCCTTGGAACTTTGGATTGTGGACTTTGGATTTGTTTGCTCATCTGGTTAGAGTTCCCTTTAGCAACCTTTGTCAGTTTGTGCCTCATTTGACTTCTTCTCAGTCTGGAGGAAACAGAGGAACTAAACAGGCCAACAGTTTCGTATGATGTAATCATTCCTCACTCTATGTGGCTCTGTGCAGTGCTGTGGGCTTCCACTGCATGGCATCATCTGTAGCTGCAGATGATAACAAGGAGAAATTCTATGTAACAAGTACCTATTAAGACACAAGGACTGTACAGATAAGACCTATCCAAGCAACCTATAACAGCGGTCTCCAACCCCCGGGCCGTGGACCGGTACTGGTCCGTAGGTCAATAGGTACTGGGCCACACAGAAAGTACAAATAACTTGAATTACTTCTGTTTTATTTTTTTCGGAATCTGAAAGATGTTTATTTTGAAAAATTGCCTGAGTCTGTGTTACATCCGTCTCTTGACGCAGGCAAGGGCGCTCTTCTCGGTCACGTGATAGGGTCTGATTGGGTCTGTCTGTCGGAAATATATATAAATAAAAAATTTAATTTTAAATTTGATTCCTATATTATATATGGGAATATCTGGCATCCCTGACCTAAAGAGAAAGCTGACAGATATTACGACTCAGGAAGAGGCCCACCATCATCAGTGTCTTGCCTCTATGAGACAATGTTCTTATTAAAATAGGAGGAAATTCAATTCAATTCAATTCAAGCTTAATGCTTTTTTTAGACTTGGACTGTTAAAAATGCATGTTCTGTTAGTGGAGATTAGTGCTAAATTTTGTTGTTGCCAGTTTCTTGTTTTTTTTCTTGTAGTTTTTTATCTAAGTATTTTATTTGTATGTCCTCCTGTCTAACAGAAATGCAAATATGTCTATTGTAGAGAAAATTTCAAACTTGAATATCTCCCAACCACAGCAAACGTATGAACAAACTCCTTTTGGTATAGACAGAGGACATTTGGGGCTTTTAATGAAATAAAATGTAAAAGGGAATCGTAGTTTTGTGTGGATTGAAAAAAAATGTATTTGACCATTTTTTTTCTGTTAGTTGGAAGGATGTTGATGTTCGGTTATAAAAGGTGTTTTAATTGCAATTTTTTGTGACACGATGATAATAATAAAAAGAATGTCTTGTTTGACTGGTGAAAAGTTGATTCAAACATGGTTATACATTAACTATGAACTTACCTGTGTGTTTTCCTCTGTCCAAGCTAAACATTTAGAGTGTCATGGTGCCTCTGTCAGCCCCGCCCCCTCTGCTCTGCAACTGACTCCACCAGCTGTAACCAATTCACCCTCATCAACCCTGCAGCTCAAAAGGAGACCCAGCTCCACAACTCAACGCCAGTTCGTTGCCCCTTGTGGTGACTATACCTGGTCTCAGTCCAAGCTCATGTTTGTGAAAGCCAAGTCTTGTCTCGACTCTAACATTATTCTCCCTGCCTCAGGATTCCAGCCTCCAAGCGTCACCTGTGTGGAAGTCAGATCGAGCCCTCCTGCATTCCTGTGGAATAGTGATGGGACGATGATACCTCTAGGAGTGTATTGACACACTAAACAAACTGTGTCGGCACTGTATTGATACTGTGTTGGTCACCCAATAGTGACCCCTGCAGTAGTTATAAAATCACTGCAGGTAAATTAATTCCTTGTTCGTGTAAATGCTAAAACTGAGTTGGTATGTAAAATATAGCAAATTAGAGTAAAAATTCAGTTACAATTTTCTTAACCTATGTGCACATTTATCAACTTAACTGTTAAATCATATGAAATAAAAGTCAAAAAAGTGATTAGTTCACTAATTTTTAGTGAGAAAGAAAAGTTTTTGGAGTGTCTTTGCTCCAAGGCGATTTCTCCTCTTACACACCAGCTCCCCAGCCTTGGAAAATACTCTTTCGCATGGTACAGACGATGATGGTGAGCAGAGAGTTTTAAGTGCAAGTTGATGAAGATGTGGGTATATTTCCTGGTTCCATTTCCAATATTGCAAAGGATCTTGGTTTCTGGGTGTGTTTGTTTCTGCCAGGTAGCGTTGGACTTCAATAATGGAGTCAGCTGTTGCGTTCCTCGTCTTCTGGGTCTCTGCAACCTCCATATCTAAAGTTTTCCAGAGATTGTGCCCTAAAAAAATAGTTAATCATTACTTATTATCACATGATATATCATATCACAAAGTGCCACAGAAATGTATTTTCATACCTCAACTGGGTTCTGACCCATGTGAAGAGCTAGGCTCTTCTTCTCTTTGTTCAGGCTCTTAGCTCCTCATTTCCTCTGCACATTCTGACTGCAGTCTCTTCACCGCTTCACTTGCCTTTTGCTGACTAACAAATCCATTCTTTTTAAATCTGGGATCTAACAGAGTTGCCAGAGTCATCACACTGAGAGATTCCATGCAGCAAATAACGTCAGTTAGCCGCTTCCTCAGGTTTTCAGCCAGTTGCTGAGCAGCTGTTTTTGTTACTGTTGTGGCCTGACGTTGAAGCTCAATGTGGAGCATTCTCATCATGGGAATGACCTTCGACCCAGAGACCCTTTTTTCCTCAGACAGTTCTCTTGTAGCTTGGTCAAAAGGAGCAAGAACCCTGAGCATCTCTTCAATGATCTGACATTCTTCTGGAGTCAGTGGAGTGATGTCAGGTTTTAATGAGGCCAGTGACACGCAGACTGCCTCCTTCTGCTCAGTCTTTCTTTCAAACATTTGGTAGGTACTGTTCCATCGTGTTGGCACCTCGTTTAATAATTTATGGCCCGGTGTTCCCAGCTGTTGCTGTATTTGAGTTAGCTTCTCTTTAGCAGCCACGCTCGATCGAAAGTATGTCACAATGTGTCATGTTTTGTTGCGTATTTCGGTTATTGTTGGGATTTGATCACATGATTTTCTCACAATTAAATTCAGGGAATGGGCTACATAAATGGTATGCCGTATTTGCAGCATTCGAGCACATGCAGCCATGTTTGCTGCTGCATCAGTGACAAGACACCTGACCTTTCCTGCTATGCCCCACTCCTCCATGAGGCTCCTTTTAACCGTGGCGATGTTTTCTGCTGTGTGTTTCTGAGGAAAATGCTGCACTGCCAAGACTGATGAATGAAGTTCATGGCTTTCTTTGTCCACATAGTGGCCAGTAACAGCTAGATATGCCTCCATATTCATAGACGTCCACATATCAGCTGTTAAAGTAACAGCAACGGCACTCTGGAGATCCTTTTTGGTTTTCTCCTTCTCCTCCTCATATCTCTGGCTCACCAAGTCCTTGATGGTCTGAAAATAACCATACAAATACTGTTACACCAATAAAATATAGTTATATAGTTAGTACAAACATATAATACAAATTCTTAAACATACCTTTCTGCTTGGTAGAGCATACGAGGGCACAATAAGCTTCAGGAGCTCCCTGAATCCCTCATTTTCAACAAAGCTGAGTGGCTGACAGTCTTTGATGATTATATTTACCACTGCCTCATCCACTGCTTGCTTATTAGGAACTGCAAGCCAAAAGGAACTATTTTGTCAAAAGCTTAATAAAAGGATTGTAATTTTTACAAACAATATCAAATAGACATAAGACGACATGGTGGTGTAGTGGTTAGCACTGTCGCCTCACAGCAAGAGGGTTGGAGGTTTGATACCAGGCCTGGAGCCTGTCTGTTTGCATGCATGTTTTTTGTTTTAGCACAATTTTTAGAATTTCAACATACCTGGGGTACTCTCACGAGTATCTGCCAATTCTTCATTGCCATGCCGAGTTCTATAATGCCTCAGCATTGATGAAGTGCTCTTATTGATGTAAGATAGCTCTGTGGAGCAGAGACACTTCACATACAATAACATAAAAAGTGAATTTATCTGGAAACAATTCAAACCTCTTACCAGAACATCGCATTCACTTGTTGAAAAAAATAGACACCCTATCTCATGATTACGAGATCAGGATCTCATAATTACATGATAACATCATGAATAAAGCAACTGTAAGGCTCTTAACTGACTATCATATGTATCACAGGTCATTCACTAAGTTGATAAACTGATAAAGTGAGTGCAATGCGCCACCGTAAAAAATAGTATAGTGGCGTCACAAGATCAAAATTATTCCACTCCGGGAACACTTCCTAGGACGATCCATGATCAAGCAAAACTCCATCCGACAAACCCACGACATGTTGATACAGTTTGTTTCCTTATAAACACACTTTGGTGCGGCACATCCAAACGATACAGTTCCTGTATCGGTCACGTGATTCTTTCTTAAAGCAATGCACGCACCGATACGAGGTTTCCCTCTTGAGCTCTCGGCACAGTGCTGATGCACCAGTGTCGCTCGTCCCATCACTACTGTGGAAACAACTCGCTCCACCAAGCCGCGCTACTACCTCCAGCCACGCCTCAAGCCGCAGTGCTCATCAGACTCATACCGAGCCACAACCATCTCTCCTGGAAGGAAAATAAAACTCTTACTTGCCTCTTACTTACCGTTGTCCTCATTCTGGGTTTCAGCATCTGGGTCTATCCATCCTACAAGTCATGACATAGAGCTTCGTGCTAAATGCTTAAGTCTTTATTTGCACATGTTTATATTTAACAACAAGGATCTAACTTCAGCAAATCCATCTGAAGAACAACGTCACAATCAAAATCAGTAAAAGCAGTTTCTCAACTGTCAAGAGGTAGAAGAAATGTGAAGGTGTGGAAACAAGCAGTTTTGAAAAGACACAGAGAAAAACAGAGTCAGGTAGAATTTAGGAGAGATGCATTGGCTAATGATCCACCATCGCCACAGACTTTGAATAGATGAAGATGTGAGGCTCTCATATGTTTGTGTTCAGGGGTTGTTTCACTTCAGTTCATTCTCAGGATGTAAAGCTTGTCACAGGACAGATGTAAATGAAGGCATAATTGATAAAAGTGGCCAAATTGAGTTGGTTGGCCAACGATCGAAAGGTCAGTGGCTCGATCCCCACTCCCCCCAACCAATCGTTGCTGCGTCCCTGGACACGACACCCCACCGTCCAGCGAGGCGCCACTGGTGTGTAAATGTGTATAAATGTTCGAGTGATGATCAGATGTGGGTCCATCAGTCTGACCATCACCCAGCATGAATGAGGACTGAATGAGTAAGGGACAGACTTTAAGCACTTTGAGCCTCTGGAATAGCACAGATAAATCCAATACATTATTATTATTAACATCCTCGAAGCGTTACCAGCAACCCCGATTGTAAAATAGAAAAAAGAGGCACTCAGCTGCAATGTGCTTGTGTTTTAATTTGCTGGACAGGAAAAAAACAAAGCTCAAAAAGTTGAATTTGCATGATATGCTCTTTAATGTGAGGTTTGTGATCCACTGCAGGAACTGCATCTGAATGACGGTGCTTTCAGCGCTGCAACCCAGTTTGACAACCTGCAATAGTCAGAAAAATAAAAACAAGGACAATTATCTCTTGATGCAAATAATTAAAATATAAAGTTCAGTAGGAAAATCTTCTTCTGCATTGCTGTCAGTAACAAATACACTCACTAACAGTGCCCTCTAGTGGTTGTTAGCAAAAACAACTGCTAAAGGGCAAGTTGTTAGTGGAAAATGACGAATATATGAGCCTATTTATGTTTTTTTTTTAAATCACAAAAACGTCTCTGCCAAAACTATGAACATAAACAGGTCCAGTAAATTAAACAAGCTAGCATGATGCTAGTATGAAGGTTTAATGATTAATCAGTTAAACTGTATGGATACAAAATTTGACCAAATCATATGTAAACAAACTGATTTGTAATAAATTTAAAGCAAAAATTGCAAAAAAGAAAAATTATAGTGAATGAAAGATGTAAGAACCTGGATAATGTTTGTAATATTAAATTTGATTGGTCGTGGCTGGAATGACTGGTCAATAAGCAGCTTCAAAGTGAAGAGTTTCACATTTTTTAAAAGATTATTTCAAATGAATGGAAGTTAAAATAACATTGACTTGAGCTCAGAGAAGCTGAAGTCCTGTGTGTTCTGCGCGTCATAAAATAGCCCCACAAGAGGCCACAGCTGTGATCCTAGGGTTCCACTTGGTTCAAACATAAGCTCAATAGTTAAAAAAACATATTTTTCTAAAGTTGTTTTAAAAAGGGAATTTCTTTGAATACTGAACGGACCTGTTTTACTTCAAAACAGTTTAAAGGGCTGTCCTTATCTCTTGTTTGCAGGGGAAAGATCATTAGGAACACACTGAACCACAGCTCCACTGTTTACTTTGGCACAAATACACTTTTTTTTCAAACCTTTTCAATTTTTGCATAAATATTTTCTATAATTTAGTGTTTTTTTGTGTTTTACTCACATTTCTCTCTTTTCTTATTCATCCTCAAACCTGTTTATATTACATTTCTTTTGGTCCTTCCTTTCTGTCTCTTTACCCATCAGTTAAGTTTGTCAGTCTGTCAATAGATGAGTCAATGCACGGGCTTAGGAAAGTCAAGTCTGCCTGTATTTGCTTTAGAGTACTGACCTCAAAAAATCAACATGATAAATTGATGCAATAACGCACATCTTTTTTTTTCTCTTCTGCTAGCTATCAGAGGTTCAAAGATGGTTTTGCAGCTCTCAATTTCCTCAACGCCTTGGAACAACATTTTATATTGTTGTTCTCATACAGACCCTTTCCAAAAAGGAGATTATCATGGAAAAGTGTTTTTTATGTCCATAATTTTGTTCAAAAAGTTCAAATTTCATATTGATTCCGGGCCCACTGTTTAATTGGTTTTGAGTGTTTTTACATAAATTGGGGTTCCAGCTCACAAAAATTGTTAAAACAGGACTTCAGAAAATGAGAAAACTGTGGAGGAATCACTATTTAGTTTTTGCCAAAAGATAAAAATGATAGAAAACTCATTTTTATATTGTTTATTTTTCCCCTCAACCATAAACACTCTATAAGATGTTTTTTATTTATTTTAGGGTTAGGGTTCTGTCAGCATGTGGTGGATTGTAACTAAAGTGAACACAAATCTTATTTGAAAAAGGGGAAAAGCTAAAGTTTGCTTTTCACCTTTTCAGGGACCCGAGAGTCATCAGCTGGTAGAGACAGGATCTGGGAAGTCCAAGACTGTTTAACATTGTACTTCAGTTAGATCCATTTATCCCAGGAGTTTCCCTGAGCTTTTAGACGTGGACATTTAATTTGAAAACCACCCATTGGGCTCAGTCAAACCATGTCACTGTCTCTGAGCAGAAAAGCTGATCTGCAGGACCTGGCAGCTGCACGTAGAGCTGGCTACATTGGTTTTGACAACACCTAAAAGGATAATGACACCAATCTGTTCCACAAATAGACAAAGCAATGAAAAGGAATGAAGGTAGTGCATCTTTGGCATGTATAAGCAGGCACAGAGAGTTAGGAACACAGCCCTGTTTGTGATTGGTGCTGCAGGAGGTCAAGCTGAAAGTGCAGTTATGGCTGGAGCAGGTTTTCTGCAGTGTTGGCTGTCAGCAAAGAGCAGGTCCTTGCAGCAGGTGCAAAGACAGTGATCATGATGAATGGCAGTGGGTTTTAAGGATCCTTTAGGAGTTTGAACCCCACAGCCGTTGGCCAGCTCAGTGGCCTTGTGGTAGTGTCTGCCCTGGAATTGGAAAGTGGTGGGCTCAGATCCATGGCCAAGTCATACCAAAGATTCATGAAATGGGACCCAATGCCTCCCTGTCAGGCACTCATTGTTAAGGCGTTGGATTGGGGGTTTAAACCACCAAATGGTTGCCGAGCCTGTCTGTCTGCAGCTCACTGCTTCCCCAGGGGAGGGGGCAAACGTGAAATAGAAATATCACACACCTTGGTGCGTAACAGTTAATGGGACTTTACCTTTAATCTAAAATCTGATAATAGAAAAGTCTAAGTCTAAACACAAAGTCACTTATCTAACTAATCTGATGCACTGCACAGATGCTTTTAATAGAAAAAAATATAGAAAGAACCTGAACAACTTCAGATGAACAACAGAACGAGCCTAAAATCTCAGCACAAACCAGCTTAAGTCTGCTGTGATTGAAGTTGTTACCACATCTGGACCTGCTGTAGTCCCTCTCTCTTACATCATCCACTCTGGAAGGTTTGCTTCTGGTCTGATCCTGTTGTTCAGCCAGATGTGGAACCTCACCTGAACTCTGCTGTGGACCAAACAAAATAAATATGGACCTCTTTTAAATGTTTCTGTTCACTCGCCGATGAACTTTGATGCAGGTCTGATAGCAGGCAGACTTCCCACGGGCCAAAGAGAGCAAAAGCCGTAACGTTTGTGTGTTTGGAGGAAATAAAACAGCCACAGTGTGAACCTGAAGTCAGGGACTAAGTGTCAGGGACTAAGTGGGACTAGCAGATTTCACTTTTGGACAACAGCAGAGCTCAGTGAGCAGCTGTTGGATCTGTGTGTGTGTGTGTGTGTGTGTGTGTGTGTGTGTGTGTGTGTGTGTGTGTGTGTGTGTTATGGTTTAAGTTTCTTTTGTCATGGTTAAGTTCTGTTTCCTGTTTTTTTTTGAAATGTTTCTCGGGTTCCTTGTCATGTTCTTGAGTTTACTTCCTTGTCCCTATCTGTCCTGATCGTGTTCACCTGTGTCTTGTCTGCCCTGCCTGTATTTAAGTCTCGTCTCTCTCTTCCTCTTGTGCTGGTCCATTAGCCTTGTCTGCTGTTCTTTGTCATCCTGGCCTTTTTCCATGTTCCTTGGCCAATTTTTGTCCCATGCTCCACGCCACAATCAATGTAAGTTTTGTTTTGTTCTACATCCCGTTGTGTGTGTGTGTGTGTGTGTGTGTGTGTGTGTGTGTGTGTGTGTGTGTGTTTTCTAGGTATTTGGACCACTTCAGTTTTTTGTTATTTCCTCTTTGGTGGCCCTGAAGTTCAAATCCCGCAAATAAATCCCTCAATGCAAAAAAGATCACAACCACAATTTAAAAAGTTAAATAAGTAATAAAAACATTGCTTTTTTAGAAACTCCTAAAAAATGAAAGCAACAAAAATGTTTCAGGAACCAAATCATTTCCAGAAATCAAAATGAAAATGTAAAAAAAAAAAATTTTGATGGACAAACTTCAACATCCAATCATCAGTGAAGTCCCATTCCCATTGTGTTTTGTTTTTTAACATTTATCTTGACTTCTGAAACTTTCTTTTGACCTTTCTGGAATTTTGTTTTGATTTCTAAAATAAAATGTTTCTGCCTTTTCTTTTTTAAATTATCGTTGTGACCCAAATATTGGTGTGATCGCGCTTCAGGGCCACCATACTCCTCCTAGTAACTAGTGTTTCTTCCAGAACACTTGAATAAAACTACTAAAAAGCATTCTTATCTTGTTGATAGATGCTATTTTGCCAAAGGAAAAATGTAGCAGAAAGAAAGTGAGACTAGAACATTTCATTTATTTAATAATGTAATTCTTTTTTTTATCTCTGAAGAATAAAAAATAAGTTACTTGGATGTTTTCTCCTATTTTCTCCCATGTTTTTTGATGTTGCTGTTTTTTTAACCATTGAACACAAATTAACATCAGTGTTTGCGCAGAAGTAAAAATAGATTTGCTCCCAGAGGATGCTCTCCATTGTTTCCACCTCCCTTTGTCACCCGCCAACATCCACAAAGCTCTTATTTGATATTGTAGTTTCTGCAGTTTCTCCTTAAAACTTAGGAGATATTATGAGAATAAACCAACAAAAAAATAAGAAAAAAAGCAGAGACGATTTTAAACAGTGTGTTTACTTCATAGTCTGCTGTCATGCAGGATCGTTGTTCACTATCACACAGCCACATTCCTTTTAGCTTTGCAATTCAGACCTTTCCACATGGAAATGGCAGCTAAGCCACAAAGGACACCTAGAAGCAGAGCGGGAGCTCCTAAAGCCAGAGCCACGGTGGTGTCAGCGCCCACTGCGATCACCACCCCGGCAAACACCAGCACCACTGCAGCAGCCGCTGCCACTCGAACGTTCTTCCGTTTGACCTTCTTCTTCTTTTCTCTCTGTTCCTGCTGTTTCTCTCGCTCTGCATCCCACATTTTCCTCTCTTCCAGTCTCTGCGCCTCCTCCTCTTGCCTCCTCCGCTCCTCCTCTTCCCTGAGCTTTTTCTGAGCTTTCTCATACATCTCATTGGTGTAGTGCTTCCCACCATTGTCCTGCACCATCTCCTTGATCATGTGGATCAGCTCGGTGACCTGCAAGCGATCGTCTGCATCGTTGTTGTTGAAGGAATGATATCGGCGCCCGAAGGTGATGGAGAGCCTGCGCAGCTCCTTGCACTCCTTTAAGGCATTGTCAGCTTTGCCCTGGTCTTTGCACGTAAACAGCATGATGGTGTACATTGAGGCGTCGTCCCCAAAGTTCTCCTGGATCCATTTGACTGCATTTCTTTCCTCCTCTGTGAACCTGACCCCCAGCCGGATCACTAGAAGGAAGGCGTGAGGGCCAGGCAAAGACATCTTCACACACTCCTCTATTCTGCTCTTCAGGTCTTCCTCTGTTATCCCCGTGTCAAACAGCCCCGGGGTGTCAACCACATGGATCACAGTCCCATCAACCTCCCCAGTCTGAGTCTGACAGTGTTTGGTCACGGAAAGTGGGCTGGGGTCCTCCTTAAAGGCAGCTCTGCCGAGAAGGGTGTTTCCTGTGGCACTTTTCCCTGATCCGGTCTTTCCAACAAGGACAATCCTCAAACCTCCAGACAGATCCAGAGCTGTAGGAGACAGACAAGACTGAATTCACAAAGAAGTTTTCGGTGCTCTGTCAGAGTTTCCAGGAATTTAAAGGAGTCAATGGGGGTCAACATAAGTCTATGGAGTCTACAAGGATCTGCAAAGGTCTACTCTACATGAATCAGATGAGGTCTGCAGGAATCTACATTCCTCTGTAGAGATTCACACACGTCTGTGGGTAGACACGTCTATTTCAGTTTTTGTGGATCTATAAGAAGCTATAGGGATCTAGGCAAATCTATTGGATTCTACAATGATCTGCAGGGGTCTAAAGGGGTCTAACTGGGTCCATTTAGGTTTACAGGATTGTTCATGGTCTGTTTGTCTATGGCTTCTTTAGATGTGAGTGGAGCTTATTGGGGTCTGTGGTAGTCTGCTACCATATGTCACAGTAATGTGAAAACCAGCCAGGAAACACTCACTCCAGAGGAATTAGGAAGCTCAGTCAGCTCACCATTTATAGTTTTACTGTTATAGTGAGGTCAAAGCAGTGAATAAGGGATCCTATAAGTAAGGGATAATGCCAGATGAAGTGTCCAATATCAGAAATGAATGGACGATGCAGACAACTGTCCAATCGGAAGTGGAGGATGGTTGCTTCCACTTCCTCTTTGAAGTGTATCAATATCTGAAAATGGACAACTCAAAGGGCATTATCCTGCTTATACCATGGTCACTTATGAAAAAAGAAACTAGTTATAATCCTTTAATCTTGTTATTTTTGAAGTTTGAATCCTTTTTCATACGAAGTGGACTATTTTACATGTGGTGCAATGCATTATCTTGGCAACAGCTACAGAGCCTGCAGCTGGTTTATAAAGACAAACTAGCAGAGGAAAGTGCTATACATCATGTTGCGTGATACAAAGCATTCTTTTATATAGTAAGTTCACCTCTTACTGTTGGTTTTTGTCCAGAGGATTAAGCAGAAGTATGATTAAAAGAAACCAAGTTCACAAATGCGTTTGGGTTTGAGCAAACACACAAGTTATTTCATTAGTTAATAATATAATTATTTCTATGTACTCTGTATAAAGCAGAGACAAGAGGCTGATATAGAGGTAGCGGCTGGGTAGCTTGGTTGGTAAGGTGAGAAGCTACCATGCAGGAACCAGGGTTCAATTCCCGGAGGGGAATGAGCAATGGTACTGGGGGCATTTACCATATCAATGGCGAGCAATTAACATCACCCAGTGAGGGTCCTTAGGCAAGACCCTTAACGCTACCGCCTCCCGAGCGCGGTTTCGGCTGCAGCTCATCCCAAGGGGATGAGTCAAATGCGGAGAAAGAATTTCCCTTCGAGGGATAAAATACTGTGTAATAAATAAATAAATAAATAAATAAAAAATAAGGAACGAGTACATCAGAGGGACGGCTCATGTTGCCTGTGTTAGCGACAAAGTCAGAGAAGCCAGACTGAGATGGTTTGGACATGTTCAGAGGAGGGATAGTGGATATATTGGTAGAATGGAGCTGCCTGGCAGGAGGGCAAGAGGACGGCCAAAGAGGAGATATATGGATGTCTTAACAGAGGACATGAAGTTGGCTAATGTTAGGGTAGAAGATGTTCATGATAGAGTGAGGTGGAAAAGGATGATTCACCCCTGATGGGAAAAGCCGAAAGAGAAAGAAGACTCTGTATCAAGCAATAAGGTGAGCAAGACAGAAAGACAGGGAACACACTATTTAAAATGTGATGGTCACATTTGAAAGACATAAATCGTTTGTGATGTTGTGATGAGCTGTGGAATAATGTATGTATGTTAACTTTCTTTTTCTCTTGCTCCAGTTACCAACTGGTGTTCAGATCAGCACAATAATATAGAACATTCCGGCTATGTTACCAGAACTGCTTTTTTAGGTGTCCACCATCACTTTTTACTGGACATCCTGCAGCCAATCAGAATCACGTATTCACCCAGACCATGATAATAAAACAAGGAGATGAAGAAAGGACGATGATAAGAGACAAACCAATGTTTGTACAAAATAGTGCAGTCCAACGTGTATGGAGGGAAAAAGAAACAAGAGGTATTGAGCGATTTAACCCTAACCCAACTCTGACCCTTCTGTTTACCAAATCCATACTCCAAAGGTAAATACATTTTCTTGATTAAATCGGTTTAAAATCTAACAAAAGGTTTAACACTTATACAACAAGAATTTTTATTACGTTCATCTGTGTTTTGTTTTCTTCTATTTTGATTCGAATGTCGTTTTAAACTAAAAATAACAAACAATAAACGTCAAACAAGAGAGAAGTAATATTTTAACTTGTGCCATTTAAGGAAATATGTACTCTGCAAACAGAGGCCCCATAGAAAACATTCAAAAATGATTAGGCTATTGGCAGATTTTCTTCAAATCAGTAATAAAATCTGCCATTGGGGGGGAAAGATGGTTTTACCAGGAATTCTAATTTAAAGAAAAAGAAGTTTCACAAAGACATGTTTTCTTCAACTAAGATCATTTTGTTGGTGATAGAATTATTTTTCTTGTAAGACAGAAAATAAGACAATATTTAAAAACAAACAAAGATCTTTTTGCTTTCTTGAGATTCAGATTTTGCACTGAAGGTTATTTTGAATTTAGATCCAGAAGCAGAAAAACGGCTCCGTCATAAAAGCTGCAGAGAATCTTTAGGAGTGGTTCTTTACCAACAAAAAAACAGCTTACATGATGTTTACTTGACTGTTGAATTCAGATGAACGATGAAGAAAAACCTTTAAAAAAGAAAGAAGAAGCTTACCATCAAAGTTGTGCAGACCACACCCGTCTGAGCGAAGACTCCTCTTTTCTCTCAGCTGTATTTCTGATGTTAACACGAGACACAGGAAAAATAATCATTTACTTATTCTCCTTGTTGTCCGACTCCACACTCTTCCCCTCTTTCTGTCTAATGTCTCACTCTGACTCCATTCTTCAGTTCAGTCTTACCTTCAGCCATTACTCCGATTCCCCCTCTTTTTCACCTTTTAACGGACCTGTACTTTGACTCAGTTTTGTGCTGCAGCTGCTTAGGATTCACATCAGTGCTCAGGAAAACTTGTGGAAGTCCAACTCTGTTCTGGGGGGCTTCCCATTTCCTTGCATTGTCTTTACGATGCCTGTATAACTGAGGAACCTGCAGGGTTTGACTCTGTGTGAGAGGCCCAAATGATGTCACCGTGTGCAAGGCCAAACCAGCATTCAAACCGTTGGAGTTTGTTGACTTTTTATTTTAAAGAAACGTTATAATGATGCCCACCTGTTTAAGTAAATCTCTGTATGTGTGTTTGGGGGCGTGTGAGAAGGCATCACATCCTTCCTGTGAGGGAGATGTGTGAGGTCATGCAAGCGAACAAGTTTGGGTCAACACAACAGGAAACAACAATCCCAGCCTCAGGACACGCCCACTCCATAACACAGACACTGCCTTTTTTGGAAGAAACAGAGTTCCTTTGTCTACTAGTACAACTGGCCAACGCTACTTTGAACCAGCAACAAAAAGTGTCAAATGTCATCAATCATCTTTCCAAACTATAAGAGAAGACAAATGTTTCAAATCTATGAAGTCAGACACATCACTATATGTACAGCCATCCTATTGTTGTTGGAGATTTAGGAGGAATGGTTCTTGGAAGCAGGCTGTCCAGGGCAAATGTCCCTGTAGGCATGGGTGAGCAAACCTTTTGACTCGTGGGCCACACAGAGTTCTACAGTTTGACAGAAGGGCCGGACCAGGAGCTGATGCGAGGAAAGTTTTGGTAAACCACCTCATAATCACGGTCCCTGCCTGCGATGCTGCATTTGGCTGGTTATGCAGCTGTCCACAGGGAGGAAGGTTCCAATTATAAGCGTTTTTAACATCTTGTTTTCGTGCTCAGCCTATTTCTCATCGTCTTTCCTCATCAGTTAGGTCAGGGGTGTCAAACTCATTTTCACCGAGGGCCACATCAGCATAGTGGCTGTCCTCAAAGGGCTGGATATAACTTATAAATGTAACTAAATGTAATGAAAAGTAAATGTAACTACTACTTAATGTTAAGTAACTTATCTATTTATTATAACGCTTTAAAGTGACAATTACAGTTTCATAGAAAACACAAGTTTGCTTGTTACTTTAGCATAAATCCTTTTGCATTGGATTCTGTCAGGTTAGGTTATAGGAACAGTGTTTAAGTGCTAATGTATGGCTGCCCAATCTGTCAAGTCTGATTCCCCCTAGATATGAAAAAAAGCACACCAATTTTTATTTCAAGAAATTAAAAACGTTATTGCTCTCGTGGGCCACATAAACTGGCATGGCGGGCCACATTCAGCCCGAAGGCCCTGAGTTTGACACATGTGAATTAGGGGGTGGGAGGTGTGAAAAGCGTGGAGGGCTGTGTGTAGGTACGGGGAGGTGGGCCCTATTTTCTTTATTTTTGTGCTTGTTTATTTTAATTTTCATGCTTGTTTTTATATTGTTTATTTTGTTTTGTTCTAGTGTAAAGCAATTTGTGTTATTTTTGTATTTATTTAACTTTATAAATAAAGTTTGATTTGATTTGATAATAGAAAGAAATAACATGGAATCTGGATGAAAAAATGCTGTCATTTTGATGAAAAATTACTTATAAAATGTGCATGAACATCTGCAGTCTGCAAAATGGCTGAGCAGCGATTGAACATTGCAAACAGTTTTGCCCTAGTTTTGTAACAGTGTCAGTTCTGTTTTGTCTTCCTCATTCTTGTGTTTCTCTGAGCAGGTCGGCTGTGGCTCTCCTGGAGGACTCCGCCCTCTTCCTGGTGGCCCTCCATGGAGTGGCACACAGCTGCCTGCACTTTAGGTTAATTTGTTTGAGCTGTATTTAGATGACTCTGTTTCTGCACTCTGTGTCGGAGTGTAGCTTGTCCTATTCTAGCTCTAGCTCTTGTGAGGATTTTGCAGTATGACTTTTGTTATTAAATACTTTAGTTCCCTCTGTGGCGTGTCGTCTGGTCCTGCATCTGGGTCATCCTGATATCCCCGTTACAAGTTTTCCTGCAGAAAGCACATATTCACTCATAAGGCCGGTTGTGACGAAGGCCATAGGATCTTCTTGAGTAAACCAATTGGAGACCAAAATCTGAATTTCTTTCAGATTTGATTTTGACATCAAAAAGCAATCAACTGTACAATATTAAGCATTTTATTGTCACTAAAGTCATCCACCAACACCCCACATTTGTAAGAATGGCAGGTACAAGAGACAAGGCAAACAACTTTGAAAGACAAAACAAAGAACTTATTTAAAAAAAAACAAATTTTATTACAACTTTGGCCTTGACTTTTGGGCAGGGTTGAGAATTTTTCCTGCCTCTCAACCACACAAACCCTGTCCTTTTCCTTCCAGACTTCTATGATGGCCTGTCCCTCTGCAGCCTCCAGGAAGTTTTTACCCTTCATGTTCTCTGGGTGGCCTTGGGTGGTTCTCCTCTTCCACTTTCTCCTCCTCCAAAGCCTTGATGGTGGCCGCATGAATGAGTGTCAGTTTGGATGGATGAGGAAAACAAAGACGTTCATGGATCTATTTGTCTGCAAGTGGATGCATCAGAATGGAGCAGGGCAGGGAACTTGTGGCCTGCTCAGTGTATTTTCTAGATTACAAATGAAATCTTTTTCATTTTTTCCTCTGCTCCTGATCAACACTCTCCTTGTCTGACTTGTGGCCACACTGCAAGCTCACAGAGTGTGGAGGAAGTGAAGAGGACCAACATGAGGTTTCACCCCAAAGGTGTCCAGGCTGGGGGTGGATGCAGGGATGGGGGTAAGGAGGAAGAAGATGTTGAGGTGGGTGTGCAAGTGTTCATTTTCAGGGGGGCCTAGAGAAGCAAGGATGGGAGTACTGACGGGTGAGAAGCCTGGAGGTGCTTGCCTCTCTCCAATCAAACTTTAGCTATGCAAAAAGCGTGTCGAGGTGGAGAAGCGCTGTTCTTCACGTGGGTGTACATTGAAGCACAGAAGTTTACATTTAAATGTACGTAATGCCTTTTTGTTTTGGCATGACTTTTTTTTAAATTATAAAACTGATGTTATAAATTTTGCAAGAGCTGGCAGCTACGCTCTAATGTGGATGACCGGCGACTTCTGATGACATCATCGAGTGGGAGTGACGTCCAAATTAGAAGACACTATTTTTCTATAACTCTCCGTTTGGAGGGCTAAATGTAGGGGTAGGGAGAAGTCGTGAGGGAAGAATTTGGATTTGGCCTCAGACTTGGGCCCTTTGTGGCTACAAAGTCAAGCAGATCACTTCTAAGAAACTCTTCAAAACCCTCTTTTGGGAACCTCTGGAGGGAACGGGGATGGATGGACAGATACTTTATTGATCCCAAGAGGAAATTGGATGGGTGTCCATTGCTTCATCTTGTCAGACCTTTCTATCTTTCCCCACTATTCACAATAAACTATTATTTTTAACATTATATAAATAGACACTAACTTTGTAGTATTTAGTATCCAGTATAATTTCACAAATCCTGGTGTCTGGTTCGTCAAACCTAAGTCTCTACAGTCATGGCGGAAAGTTTTGAGAATAAGACAAATATTAGTTTTCACAAAGTTTGCTGCTGAACTGCTTTTACATCTTTGTTTCAGTTGTTTCTGTGATGTTGTGTGCTGAAACATAATTACAGGCACTGTATACGTTTCAAAGGCTTTATAGACAATGACATGACATACAAGCAAAGAGTCGGTATCTGCCGTGTTGGCCCTTCTTGTTCAGGACCTCTGCAATTCGACTGGTCGTGCTCTCAGTCAACTTCTGGGCCAAATCCTGACTGGCAGCAACCCATTCTTTCATAAGCACTTCTTGGAATTTGTCAGAATTAGTCGTTTTTTGATTATCCACCCGCCTCTTGAGGATTGACCACAAGCTCTCAATGGGATTAAGATCTGAGGAGTTTCCAGGCCATTGATCCAAAATTTCAACGTTTTGGTCCCCGAGCTCCTTAGTTCTCACTTTTGCCTGATGGCACGGTGCTCCATCGTGCTGGAAAGTGCATTGTTTGTCACCAAACTGTTGTTGGATTGTTGGAAGAAGTTGGAGGGTGTTTTGGTAGTATTCTTTATTCATAGCTGTGTTTTCGGGCAAAATTGTGAGTGAGCCCACTCCTCTGTATGAGAAGCAACCCCACACATGACTGGTCTCAGGATGCTCAACTGTTGGCGTGACACAGGAATGATGGTGGCGCTCACTGGTGGCACTCCGATCCCGCAGCTGAATCCTCTTTAGGAGACTATCCTGGTGCTTGCTGGAGTTTCTTGGACACCCTGAAGCCTTCTTAAGAAGAATCGAACCTCTTTCCTTGAAGTGCTTGCTGATCCTATAAATTGTTGATTTAGGTGCAATTTTAGTAGCCACAATATCCTGGACTGTGAAGTCATTTTGATGCAATGCAATGATGGCTGCACGGCTTTGCAGGTCATCATGGTCAACAATGACAGAACAATGATTTCAAGTATCACTGTAATTTTAACATTTCAAGTCTGCCATTCTAACCCAGCATACTGACAATGATCTCCATCATTGTGCTCGTCAACATTCTCACCTGAGTTAACAAGACGATGAATGCAGCATGAAATGCAGTTGAAAGTTTTTTCAAGAATTAAATTCATTTTCATGGTAAAGAAGGACTTCATGTGATCACTCTTCATAAAATTCTGGATTATATGCAAATTACTATTTTAAAAAATTAAAAAGCAATTTTTCCAATTTATAATTCACTTTATTTCAGACTGAGAAGCGGTCCATAAAGGAAGACAAACAGAACATACAAAAAGAGAACTACAATTTAAACCATTTAAACAGAGTGTTTTATTTGTACCCAGTGTTTCTCAAGACAGAGGTCTAGCGACATGAGCTTCTATGGGGATCAGTCAGAAATGTTATAATTACATTTTTAGACTTGTCCAGGCGCTCCATGAGGCTGTAGGTTAGATGCCGTAGTAGTGCCTCACAGGTGGGGATGTGAGCATCAAACAGCTGACTGGCTCTGGACCACCACTGTAGCAGAAGCCTAAAGGCCTCATTATGGGCCACTGTGAATCTACAGAATGTCCACGTCCATAATTCCAGGCTGTCCACAAAGCTTAAAAACGATTAAAAACTATTTCCAATATTTATGTAATTTTCAAAACTTTTGGCCACGACTGTAAACTCTCATTCCAAGCTCCTAGTAAAAAGCAGTTTTTATCACCTGAGAACTTGGCTAAACTGAAGACAATTTGATTGCAGTCTGACCCTGAGCTTATCATCCTGCTTTTATCTTTTCTCGTTTAGACAACTGTAACTCTTTTTACTTGTTTTAACACAATGTCTCTTAAAAGTCTCCATCTAAAGCAAGGTATGTGACTGGCACCAGTAAGCAAACTGATGTCAGTCCCCCCCTTTTATTGCTACATTGCATTTCCATTAAATTCAGGATAGATTTTAACTTTAGTTTTTAGAGCCTTGCACAGACAAACCCCTCTTAACTCCCTACACTCCTGCATGTTCCTTGAAGTCCACTAATAAAATTATTTTATGGTCCCAAAGGCTCGTTTTAAAACTAGGGGGGGACATCGACTTTCAGGCAGTTTCTGCGCCAAAATGAAGGAGGAGTTAGAGGTGCGGGGTTGCGTCCCAGCAAGTGAGGTCGGGTCAAAGGTGTGTGGTGTTAGCAGCAGTGGCGCTTAGACCTAGGCAACACGTGGGGTGTGGAGGCGGGCAGCGAGGGCGGGTAGCGCCTGTGGGCCATACAACGCCGCTCGTGGCTTTAATTTTGTGTCGTTTTATTTTAACATTGTAAAATACTTGCTGAGTCGCTCTCTGAGAAAAGTACTGTATAAATAAAGATTTACTTATTTACTTCATTTTTTTTCATCCTCTAATCCGTTCTATCCCTTTTCGGGGTCACAGGCTGCCGGAGTCTATCCCAGCCACTTGTGGGAGGAAGGCTCATTTATAATTTAAAAATAGTAAACATACACATAATACATGTTTTCATAAGGAAATGTGTCCCAAAAATGCCCTCATGACATACAAACTGAAATGTTGTTTTAAGGAAGTCCATTTCTGCAGACCCCCCCCCCCCGACTCCTCTTTCAGCTGAAGTGATAATAATCAATTCCCTCCTTCAAGTGCAGAGAGCTGAGGTTCTCCTCCAGCTGACCCCCCGTCATGTCCTGCAAAAGAAAAATAATGAGGAGCACAGCTGCCTTCACGATGAAGATGTTTCCTACAGTCTGGAATGAAGCCAACCATTTTTTATTCAAATTTATTATTTTTAAAAAACAAAACTTTAAAAGTTATGATCAATGATTCTAGGTTATACAGTGGGGTAAAAAAAGTATTTAGTCAGTAGGCTTGCACAATATACCACAAATTTATCGTTATCGCAATATCCAGCTCTGCAATATGCAAATCGCAATAAATCGCAAACCTTAAATGTGCCAAAACAATCTAATGGCAGCTTGAAGCATTTAACGAATCAAATAAATCTCTTTATGCCTTTGACCAATCGGAGGCCTATTATTTTAGATGTTTGTCACCTATGTCGACGAGGGTCGTTTGGCGTAGCATTTTTAAACTGTTGCAATGAAATGGGAATGATGTTTTTGGTTAATTTGCTATTTGTTTATATATCGCAAATTATATCGTTATGCAATATTGATCTCCAATATCGCATATCACATGTTTTCCTCATATCGTGCAGCCCTATTAGTCAGCCACCAATTGTGCAAGTTCTCCCACTTAAAAAGATTAGAGGACAGTAATTTTCATCATACCTCAACTAAGAGAGAAAATTCAGAAAATCAAATTGTCTGATTTTTACTTTGTTTAGAATTTATTTGTAAATTGTGGTAAGTATTTGGTCAATACTTACCATAATTTACTATTAATCTACTTACTTATTAATCTCAATACTTTGCTATATACGACAATGACAGTAGTCAATATTTTCTCTAAGTTTTCACATTTATGGCCTCCCAAAAAGCCACAAGGAAGGAATACAACTGAGACCCATTGTCAGCAGCATTGACTCAATAACTTACAACATGGCTAAACACCTGGCTAGTATTTTGGCCCCTCTAGTTGGCAACACAGAGCATCATGTTAGGATTCACAAGATTTTGCAAACAAAGTCAAACATCTTGCAGTCGACAAGAACATCAAGTTCACCAGGGAAGACACAAAGGACAACACCCTAGCCTTTCTAGACTGTGCTGTGATCATTGGAGAGGACAGACGGCTCCAGGCTGAAGTGTACAGAAAGCCTACTCACACAGATCAGTACCTTTTATTTGACTCAAACCACCCTTTACTGCACAAAGTAGGCATCATCAGGACATTACAACACAGAGCCCAGGAGGTGCCCACAAGCTCTGACGGAAAGAAGAAGGAAGAGCAACATATCCACCAAGCCCTCCGAACCTGTGGATATCCCAAGTGGGCATTCACCAGATCCCAACATACAGGAAAACAAGACAAGAAGGAACAAGAGTCGAAACGGAACAGTATTTCAATTCCATATATCTCAGGCCTGTCTGAAAAACTTAAAAGGATTTTCAAACAACATAACATCCCAGTTCATCTCAAACCAGTCAATACCCTCAGACAAAAAACTGGTTCATCCAAAGGACAAAACTCCCAGCTACAAACAGAGTAATGTTGTGTACTCTATCCACTGCAAAGAGAACTGCAATGAACAGTATATAGGGGAAACCAAACAACCTCTACACAAGCGGCTTTACCAACATCGCAGAGCCAACCCAAGTGGACCTGAGTCTGCAGTGCATTTCCACAAACCACTCTTTTGAGGACAGTGAAGTCCGAATTCTAGCCGGACAGAAAGGATGGTTTGAGCGAGGAGTGAAAGAAGCCATCTTTGTCAAGAAGGATAAACCTTCTCTTAATAAGAATGGTGGTCTCAGGTTTATTCTTCCATCCATCTACGGCAGTGTTTTGAAACCTAAACAAACCAAACCAGTTCCACCTGAGTTGTTAACCGCTGAAAGAGATGACCAATTTGGAGAGTGAGTCACTGGCTCCCCAACCCCCAGCTGAGGACAAAGGACTATTAACGACCCGAAACCATGTAGGCTAGGTGGACAATACCTCCAGTTTCAGGTCTGACTCCTCCCCCATGAACGCATATATACCAGCTCTTAGACCAGCGAATTCAGAATTGACAAAGCCTCTTGGATAAGAGGCGAAACGTCTTCTAACTTTAAAAACCAAGTCCAGATGACATCCCCTAAACCTACTACAATGGAACCAACCTGGATGAATGAGAGTCTTCATAGACAAGTTTTTACAATGTTTTTACAAACTGTTGGTAATTTGGCCCATTTCTCCATGCAGATCTCCTCTAGAGCAGTAATGTTTTAGGTAATGTTAGGTCCCTCCAGAGATTTTCTATAGGGTTGAGATCTGGGGCCTCATTTATAAACGTTGCGTACGCACAAAAGAAGGCGTACGCCACTCTCTACGCAATAGTTGAGATTTATAAAAAGCAAACTTGACGGGAAAATGTGCGGTCCTTCACGCAAGCTCTGACCCAGGCGTACGCACAAAAACGGGTGAAATGAGAAACGGCGACACCGTCGGCAGATGGAAGAAACACGTGAAAGTGAAAATGACAATACTGCCTCTCATAAATAACATGAAGACTTCACAAAGCAAGTCTTACAATTAACAGCTACACGAACACCCGTTTGATCGATCAGCAGTGAAACAAACAAAATAAATCAAACGAAAATTACAACAGAAACTTAAATGAACACATATTTGCAAAAAGAAAAGTGAAATATGTTCTGCAATATTGGCATGTAGTGCAATTCATCCTCATAAATAATATAGTTAACAGAACGAAATAATGTACAAAACTGATATTCTCGTCAATGTGTCCGTCTGGTGGAGCAGATATAGTCAAAGTCAGCTTCATTGTCAAATATGATTTATCCGTACATACAGCACAGATGAAATTGCTTTCCTCTCACCCCACAGTGCAAGCAGCATATAAAATAATAAATAAACGACTTACGACTTAAAATACATTCTTTTAAAAACAATAAATCCTTGAAACCCAAAAAGATAAAGCCAAAAAAAGCCAAAAAACACTGAAGGTAGGGGAGAGAGGAGCCGCTGCGTGTGCACGCGCCGCCAGATGCGTGCGAATTAGACAGACGGACGGACGGACGGACGTATTAATTGTCCACTGGGGAAAGTTGTTTTCATATTAGAACATTTCTTCATAAGCTACGGAATTATGGTATTCATGCATATGCCTTCAGTTTGTTTTATTTTTGATAAAACCATGTATGGCGTATGTCTCAACCATTCAGAAAGCAACAAGAAATTACATTTGCGCTGATCAATTTCCCATTTCCACGTCGATTATTACCGACATCTGTAGCTTGTCAGATGTAATTAAATGGAGGGAAATAAAATACCCCATCACAATGCGTAATGACGCACAATGGCTGATGTTGTGCTCTTGGAAGATGTGGCAAATGGAAGAATTCGGAGTGAACGCATCTTAATCTTTAGACAGCAAGAAGACTTGCTGGCAAACAAGGACGAGTGTCTTATGAGCCGGTTCCGACTTCTTCGAGCCGAACCGTCGGTGTCTCCCTCCGCCTCAGTCACCACACCCCTTAAAAGGGATTCCCCAATTATTGCCGCCAGTCTCTCAAGAGGGGTCAGCTCCGGTGTCCCCCCCCCCCCTCCCCCCCGTGGCAGACACACTTTGGCGATGCAGCGCCAGACGCTTTTTTGCCGCGACTTTGATGTCCGACCATTTCTTTTTTACTTCGGCCACGGTCCGAGGTTGTTAGGCTACAGCATTTTCACGTGCCTTTTTGGCATTAGTAATGCCCACACTTTGCCCTCCAGACAACACTTTTCTCCTCTTTTCCACCTCGCCAACGATAACTTCTACTTCTCATTGAGTGAAGTTCCGTTTTTTTGATTTCCTCTCTGTGTTTGCCATGGTTTCGCACTCAATGAATATTCATTTGTGGCCGTTTCACTGACTATTTATGGGCAACTATGGGCGTGTCATGAAGCCGCAAATTCTGCGCAGCATTTATAATTGGTTGTGATTTATAAAAGGAAAGATGCGTAGGATGTGCGTGCGCACGGTTTTATAAATCCGAATATTTCTGTGCGTACGCACGTCCTATGTTTCATCCGTACGCCACTTCTGACGCAGATCCTACGCAAAGTTTTATAAATGAGGCCCCTGGACACTGGCTAGGTCACTCCAGAACCTTAAAATGCTTCTTACAAAGTCACTCCTTCATTACCCGGTCAGTGTTGTCATGCTGAAAGACCCAGCCACGTTTCATCTTTAATGCCTTTGTTGATGGAAGGAGGTTTTCACTTAAAATCTGACATATATGACCCTCTTTATTCTTTCCTTTACACAGATCAATTGTCCTGGTCCCCTTGCTGAAAAACAGCCCCAAAGCATGATGTTTCCACCCCCATGCTTTACAGTAGCCATGGTGTTCTTTGGATGCAACTCTGCATTCTTTCTGCTCCAAACACGACGAGTAGAGTTCTTACCAAAAAGTTCAATTTTGGCTTCATCTGACCATAGAACATTCTCCCAATCCTCTTCTGGATCATCCAAATTCGTTGGCAGACTTACTGTGTCTGCACATGTACTGGCTTTAACAAGAGGACACGTCTGCCACTGCAGGATTTGGCAGTGTAGTGTGTTACTGATGGTAGCTTTTGTTACTTTGGTACCAGCTCTCTGCAGGTCATTCACTAGGTCTCCCCGTGTGATTCTGGGATTTTTGCTCACTGTTCTTGTGATCATCAAATACCAATCATTTTGTTCCCACAGTTGATTTCTTCACACCAACCTGCTTACCTGTTGCAGATTCAGTCTTTCCAGCCTGGTGAACAATTTGGTTTCTGGTGTCCTTAGACAGCTCTTTGGTCTTGGCCATAGTGGAGGGTGACTGTTTGAGTTTGTGGACAGGTGTCTTTTATAGAGATAACCAGTTCAAACAGATGCCATTAATACAGATAAAGAGTGGAGAACAGAGGATCCTAAAGCAGAAGAAGTTACAGGTCTGTACAGGTTTGCTTGTTTTTCGGCGACCAAATACTTATTTTCCACCATAATTTACAAAGGAATTCTTTAAAAATCAGAGAAAGTGATTTTCTGGATTTTCTTTTTCTTATTTCGTCTCTTATAGTTTAGGTTTACCTATGATGAGAATTACAGGCCTCTCTCATCTTTTTAGGTGGAAGAACTAGCACAATTGCTGGCTGACTAAATACTTTTTTACCCCACTGTAGTTTCTGCAGAGAGGCAGCAGTATATCGGAAATTTGCCTTTGAGTTTTGGGCAGGACTCCTGAGAACCTCTGTCCAAAATGGTAAGCTAGTGTTTACACTAGGGGTGTATTGGCAAGAGTTTGGCGATACGATACATATACCGATATGCTTCCCGCAATACGATACGTATCCCGATATTTTACAAAAATATATTTTCTTTCTTTTTTTCTTTAAATATGACTTTGAAAAAAACTCTACATGAATTTTAATGTCTTCCACTGTAATAAAATTGTCAAATTCAGTTTATTTAATGATCATATTGTTAAGCACTGCAACTGTATCTCATATATAAGTTGCGTTTACCAAAGAAAATTCATAGTGCTTTTATTTTGAAAAGTTAAAATATAGAAAGGCAACAGTCAACATTGTCTGATTTCCACAACAAAATATTTTTCATTATAAGAAAAACAAGGAATGAATTTGCCTTAATCAATACATTCCTATTAGGGAAATTAAATGCTGTTTAATTTCAGCATTGCTTAATGAAGCTTCACCAGTACTTTTAAACGGTTCAGGAGCCTGAATGGTGCTTCAAAAACAAAGGGTGGGGTGTGGGGGCACACTAATTCTTTCCAGAAACAATGAAGTGTGATGATGATGCAGCATGACAGAACGAAGGAAAGTTGCTTTAATTTGAAAAAGAAGGTGCTCTGTTTACATATCAGTCTGCTCTGCCTCTGCTGCAACTTTGCAGCCATACTTCTCATACACAGAAGTAAACTAATGCTCCTCTCCACTTTGTCGGCCTTTTCCCAGTGTTGTACACATCTCTCTGATCCATCAGGTCGCTAAACTTGAATATATTGCTGGAAGGTTCTGCAGAACTTTAGCCCGCTTTGCTGATAGCATTTAGCCGATGCTAAGCAACTACCCCTGGCTGCAGCCTGCAGAATGGGTCATCATAGTGGAATGCTTTGATTGCAGAGGAATGTGAACACGCTGTGGAATGTTAGCCCCGCCCATGCTGAGGCCGTCTTCTTCTTTGGTGGTTTTACAAGTTTCCATGTGCAATATTGCCACCTACGGGTTTTTAAGGAGTTTTTCCTTACTGTGAAGGGGGGGTCTAAGGGCAGGAATATCAGTTTAGCTTAGTCTTTTTTGTTAAAGTTTAGTATTATCCTAATGCATTCTTTGTATTCATGATCCCTTTTTCATTGTATGTGCTAAAATAAAATAAAAATATTTAATTGAATTAGGGAATTTCTACCATGATTCCTGCCTTCTTATGCCTTTTACAAGTTTCCATGTGCATGCATTTGGGAATTAATAAATTCTGTCTGGCCTCACAGACTCAAAAAAATAACTCATTGGATGAACTCAATTTAATTGTTTTGTCAGGATTTACATCCAATAAATATGAGTAACCCCACCTCAAAGAAAATTCTTCCATGTAATGAAATATAATCGAGTTAGTCGAACTAAATTTTATCAAGAAAGGCAAAGGAAAAAAAACAAGCAACAACAGTCTAATGCTAGATTCGAACTCAGAACCTCTGAGTTGTTAACCCGCTATCTAAGCCACTGAGCTATCACTCCAGTGATGAAACAAGGCCGCCGGTATAAATAAATAGATTCCATATTTCTATAAATGAGGCTCCGTGTATCGTCTTATTGGGAGAAGCCGAGTTGAAACGATTTCATGCCACAGTTTCGTTTTTTACGTGGAAAAGACGAACTAAAGTTTTCACTTTTGAAAAGTCGAAGGATTTGAAGGACTAATAGTCATACCAGGCATTACATTAGACGAAGGAGTTGAACATTTTAATAGTTCAATGGTTAAAATAGGTGAAAAATTGTAGCCGTGAGACGGCAAAAAGAATAAAGAGAAACAGGAAAACAGCATTCAACAGCATGCCCCTTACTTGAACTCAATTATTTTGGATTACTGGAGTTATAGGGGAAACTATTTATACATTTTGTGTTAGGTCAATTAAATGTAGATACATTCTTTTAAAATAAATATTTTAAATAAAACAAACAGAATTTTATTGTGTTACATGAAAGAGGGGCTTGAATCATTTTTTTGAGTGATACATAAAAAAAATTGCACCATTCAAATTTTCCTCCTTCTGTTCTCTTTCTTCCTCATACAATTCACAATGTCACAAAATGTGCTCCACTGATTCTTCCCCTTTCCTGCAATCACAACTGCTGTGACAAAGGTGAATCAAATGCACGGGCTCAGCGTGGGCGGGGTTAACATTCCACAGCAGACGGGCTCAGCATGGGCGGGGTTAACATTCCACAGCGTGTTCACATTCCTCTGCAATCAAAGCATTCCACTATGATGACCCATTCTGCAGGCTGCAGCCAGGGCTTACTCATGCTAAGTGCATTAGCCTATTAGCCGCTGCCATGGTTCACTCGTATTTATCTGAGCCGCTAAAAAGCACCAAAATCCTCGTTTTTATATGTTACTGGCAGTAACATGGCTCAGAATTTCTGTTTGGAATTCCATCCCAATTAAAAACAAAGTAGTTCATGTCTCATAACAACAGAACAAGCTGCCTCTGGCTGCAGTCATCCTGTTGTCTTGTGTGCAGTAGAGCTGCTCTAAGAGGCTCCGCGTGCTCTGCTGCCAACTAGCGGTCGGAGGGTGAAGTGGACAACAAGAGTCAGACAATGAAGGACACTTAAGGCCCGTACACACCGGGACGAATATTCGCCAGGCGTTATTCGCCAGCGTTTTTCGCCACGTTTTTTGTGTTCACACCCAGGCGATTTTCGCTGACGATGAGCCGAGTGAACATGCAATTTCATTCCCTGACGTTAGATGGCGCTTAATGTAAACAGAAATACTCCTGTACACAAGGTGGCGCTGCGCAACTTTATGCTTCTTAAAGTCGCTTTTCATTCAGACGAAGAGAGCAAGTATTTAGGCGATTGTCAGAATCAAACAAAGAAAACATGAATATTTCAAGCACCAGTAGCTCCAACTTGTGCTTGGTTCGGGGATATTTATTTTAGAATGTCCGTCATTATTTCTTCGCGGCAGTGTAGACGCTACTTGGCGTCTATCTTCTTCGCTGGTATGTGTGCTCAGCAAGGCAGTTTTGTGTTTGAGCGCCCCCAAGTTGTGTTTTACTGTAACTTCAGAAGCTCCAGACACGTGTGCAAAAGCGCCATTCTCATTGGTCGAATAGTTTTCGACGCGGCGCGTCAAACCAAAAAAACGAACCCGAGGCGGGTTTTTTTTTGACGCTTTGACGCGTGGCGTTTTTTCGCGTCGGTGTGCACACTCTCATTGGTGCCCTTTGTTTAGTCACGAGGCGTTAAACGTCGGCGAAAATCGCGCGCAAAATTCGTCTCGGTGTGTACGGGCCTTTAGGCTACGTTCACACTGCAGGCTGAAACAACCCAATTCCGATTTTTTTGCCCCTATGCGACCCAATTCCGATCTTTTCATGACAGTCTGAGGCTACGTTCACACTGCAGGCTGAAACGACCCAATTTCGAATTTTTTTCCCTCTAAGCGGCCCAATTCCGATCTTTTCATGACAGTCTGAATGACACAGATCCAATCTTTTCAATTGCGACCCAGGCCCTGTGGGTTTGCCGTCCTGATTCCGAATTGTAGCCGTTCTTTTCAATTGCGACCGCCGTCTGACCGGCCAGGCAACTTGATTCCGAACCGTACGTCATCGACACGCAACAAACATTCTCAAACATCATCATTTTGCGTTGAAGTAGGAGGGAACGAGAACGTAAACATCAACCATGGTGGACGATGCTGCTGAGACCAGTCAGTGGAAGGGAAGGGAGGTCACTGATTGGATTAATATTTGGGGTGATCGCTCTTTTCAGGCCAAACTCCAGGGCTCTTATCGAATGACACAGATCCGATCTTTTCATTTGCGACCCAGGCCACTTGGGTTTGCCGTCCTGAATCCGAAACGTAGCCGATCTTTTCAATTGCGACCGCCGTCTGACTGGCCAAGCCACCTAAATCCGAATCATACGTCATTGATACGCAACAAACGTCATCATTCTGCGTTGAAATAGGTGGGAACGAGACCACGGAAACCTTCTTTTATTACCGTTGTCCTTCCTCCGTAACACACAACATGAATGCGCGCACACACTGCCGCCCCCCCATTCTGTCCCGCTGTACGCGCTCTTTTCCTGTCCCTTACACAAACGCACGCGCACGTGGGCCCAATACATCCCACAACAGTGGTTACAGACGATCCCGGCTCCAATGCCTTCTTAAAACTGGGAAGATTGTTATTGTGCTGGCTCCTTTGTGAAAATAAATTTATTAATGAAAAAAGAGCTCCGCTGTTGACAACACCGTTGTTGAAATCCATGTTAACGTAAGCTACTTCCGCAAACAACGAGTGACGTCATTCGACGTTGAGTACTCTTCTGCGCATGCGGGTCAACTCTGGGTCGTTTTACGGTCACACTGTAGATTACAAAAGTTCGGATTTACTTGGAAATGTGAACGGTCTAGCAAACAATTCGGATTTTTTCAAAAAATCGGAATTGAGCATTAAGCCCTGCAGTGTGAACGTAGCCTTAGGCCGCATTTACACTGCAGGTCTAGATGCTCATATCCGATTTCCTGACTATATCCGATATTTTTGACGACCCGCTTACATCATCTTTTTAAAGTGACCCGTATCTGATTTTTGCATTTACACTATACAATGCTGAAACTATCAAACGTAGACGTTCTGAGGATTACGTGGCAGTATTTCCGCATTCTGCGGACCTCTTTGGGACTTTTGGGACTATGGTTGTCATGGAGGCAAGGCGGCGACGGAAGGAGGCGTTGACTTGGGCGCTCCTGAGGAGATGCACGGGGGATGAAAAAGGAGGGCTGCTCGGCCGTCTTATGTGCTTTCTCTGAGTTTTGAATGAGGAAGTGTTTGCAGACGTGCTGTACTAACAGTTTGATCCAAGTGTTGAACCTTTCCTGCGCGATGACTTCTCTTTTCCGACCGTAGTCAGAAACACACGGGAGATTTCCTCGGGGTTCTCTTTTCCGTTCTGAACCCTCAGCCTCCAGAGTGGGCTAAGAAAGACTCCAAAACCTTTGGGCGAGACACCTTACTTTTAATTTACGGTTCTCCGACAGTCCCCCGCTCCGCGCTCACACCCCCCCTCTCTCCTTACACACACACACACACACACACACACACACGCAAGCACGCGTGCGCGCTCACACAAACACATGGTCCTCATCATACACGCCCCCCAAAGAAATAAACGGCTTCTAGCCTGTTCCATAGCAACGGTGTCCCGCTTCATTAGTTACCGTTTGCGTCCCGACCAGGACCGGACCGGACATAACAGCGGTTTCCAACTACGGTCTGAAGCCTGAGGCTGAAAGGTAACACGCTGACAGCAAAATCAGCGCACAAAAGCACCTTAATAAGTCATGTGATCTCAGTTGGAGGTGTCCTGAGTTGACGTCACTGACGTACGACTCGCATTTACTGGGGAATATCCGATTTGTCTGCTTACATGGCACACGCAAATGCACGTATCCGATTAGTTTCCGATTTATTTCCACATATGAGAGAGGCCTGTATCCGATCTGAGAAAAACGGAATCCATGCGCTTTTGTCCTGCTTACACGTTAATATCATATCCGATCTGTGCCAAATGAGAGGGAAAAAAAAATCGGAATTGGGTCATTTGAACCATGCAGTGTAAAGGCGGCCAAAGACATTCATTGATCTTTTTGTCTCCAAGTGGACGCATCAGAATAGAGCGGAGCAGGGAGCTTGTGGCCTGCCCAGTGTATTTTCTAAGTCACAAATAAGATCTTTTTCATATTTTCTTCTGCTACTGATTCACAACGATTTTCATTTTTTTCATTCATTCATCTTCTTGACCGTTTATTCCCTTTCGGGGTCACGGGGTTGCCGGAGCCTATCCCGGCCACTTGGGCGTAGGCAAGGGATGCCCTGGACCGGTCGCCAGTCTGTCGCAGGGTGGAATATCCTCAATCACACATCCATTCACTCTTACACTCACACCTATGGACAATTTAGAGTTGCCAATTAACCTATGAAGCATGTTTTTGGACAGTGGGAGGAAGCCGGAGATCCCGGAGAAAACCCACGCATACACGGGGAGAACATGCAAAGGTCCCCCATTGTAATTGTGATCTTAACTAAAATGTGAGTTTTGATGTTAAAAACTGGAACATGTTTGAGAAACAAATTTTCATCTAAAATAAACTTTCATTAAAAACTGTAATTATTTTTAAATGAGCTTTATTTTTATTCTTTTACTTTTAATTTCATATTTTTCCTCTCTAACTTGTTTCAGTTTTAACTTTACACATTCATTACTGTTTTAAATACAACTGTTTGGTTTCAGAACCCCCAGATCCTGTGTGGGGCTCTCTGTTTCAAAGAACATCTTACTGATATTTTTTCATTATGTGCAGTTATGGATGGAGCAAAAAACAAACTTAAAACTGTTGATGTTTCCACACAAACCATCAGCCTTTTGGCTCCACCCACTTCTTCTAAGCACACAGCCTCCTTTACTGAGCTGAAGAGATACATAATAAAGAAGCTCACCAGCTTCACACAGATAATGAAGGGTCCACAAGCTTCTCTGAAGTCCAGAACCGGGACTCTGGGTTTGGGTCTTTCCTGGAGGAACATCAACATGAAGAACTGGGGTAAACTCTGAGATCACGATGGGAATTGGATTGTCAAAGTAAAACACTCTTCATCTAATGGCCTATGTCTTACCTGGGACTCCTCATATGTATAAAAACCTCTCTTGATCTTTTTCACATCCACGTCACAGAACGCTCTGACCTGATGCAACACAACGCAGGTAAACACAGACTCACACATTCTTCAATACAACCAAACACTGAAGCAAGAACTTAATGTCAACATGACCACAGAAATATCACACAAGAGTCTGGGGGTGATGGGGTATTTCTGAAGAAACACCACATCAGTACTACTCACAGAAAAAAAAAACACTAATCCACTATTGCCTTTGCCACAACAGCCCTTACGGGTGGATACGGGCTGTCTGCGGGTGCAAAACGCATAAACATGTATGGAGAATGCAGGTAATATGAAAATCATAGATCGCTCTGCTAATATTAGGGCGAACATTTTCATGCACTTTTTTTTTAAAGGGCATGATGCGGGCAAAAGGTCGTAGGGAACACTAACACGTAAGAGTGAGGATAAAGTAGTTGAGACACAGTATAGATTTTTCATTTTTCAATCCCCCGAGCTCTGCACACAGCGCCAGCGGTCCACTAGTGCTGTTCATGGGATAAGTGGACGATCCTTGCCTGCAGTCTGACAGTTAGAATTTAGGAAATTAGAGTGCAGTTTGTCTGGGTGTCCTTTGGGCATTCTGTGGGGATTTCTGTATCACATGAACACACCATGCGTGCAGCAATGGCATGTGGTCCGTAAGGAGCCAGCAAGCGCACCTTACTAATAACTAGAGAGTGGTGTTAGGGCAGCATACAACAGTGTCACCCGTACGTCATACGTGTGTGTAACTTCCATTATCCTTACCCACAACATGATGAGGCATGAATGTGTGGATGAAATAACATGCTTGACGTGAGGAGTGGACTTACTTTCCTCTGGGTAGAGGGGCTCAGACTCCGAAACAGTTTACGCCCCTGTTTCCCAGCGCTCCATATGGTGAAGTGCTCCCACTGGCTGAGAACTCTCTCCTGCAGGAAGTCCAAGCGCAGCTTCCACATGGTTTCCCTGGGATCAGCAACGTAAAGAAAATACATTTTTCACAAAAAAAATCCTTTTTTTTGTTTATTTGATTACATTCTGTGACACTGTGTTCTCCTTTTTGACATTGTCACTTAGTCACCTCTACATCTCGTCTTTTGTCCAGAAAACATTCAGTTTTTCAAATCGACATAAATCTCCAATTGTGAGCAGATCCTCTGTTTTTCCTTCTTTAAATAGGATTTAGTTTTTCTATGAAGGTTTGAACTTTTGAGAGTTCAAACAACATAAAAGTGTGAAAATCTTCATGCTTGAGAAAAGTGTGTGGTGACGAGTTTTCCAGCCTTGAAACATCCTTATTGTACTTTGTGAATTTCAGTTATTGCAGGTTATTTTTAGAAAACTAGCTCCCGCAATAATCTAGATAACACTGTAGTTTATTTTAGAAACTGTCCCAGGTTTTTCGATGTGGGCAGGCGAGTGCTCACTGAGAGGAGGAGCAGCAGATCCTGAACCAACAGGTCCTTACTCCTGCACCCCCCCACCCTGCAGGTAAGGGTTGGGTTCAGCTCTGCAGCACGATTCCTGTTCCCTTTATAGACAAGTGTGTGCGTTTGAGAGTGTTTGTGTCGGTCTGTGGGGGTGTTTTTATTGTTTGTGTGTATATGTTTGTCTGTGTGTATGTGTGGGTGTGTCTCTGTGTGAGTGTTGTTGTATTCTCTGTGTTTTCCTGTGTGTGTCAAATGCGTCTGTTTACATGTTTTCCGTTTGTGTATGATTTTGTGTGGGTCTGTATTTGTTGTTTCCGTCTGTGTAAATGGGTCTTTCTTTGAGAGGGTGTGTCTGTCTTTTGAGTGTTTCCCTTTTTGCATGGTGTGTGTCAATCTGTGAGTGTTTTTGTCTTTTTTTCGTCTCTATGTCTGTGTGTTTGTCTGTCTGTGAGTGTGTTAGCCTGCGAAAGAGTGTGCCTTTCTTTAAAACTGTCTGCCTGTGTGTGTCTGATTCTTGTTTTGTTGTTTGTGTGTGTCCTCCTGTGAGTGTCAGCACGAGTTTTTGTGTGTACGTGTGTGGATCCTGACACTGACTCTGTCACAGAGTGGGTGGCGGCTTCCTCGTGGTATCGATAAACCAACAGGCACTCGTTGACCCTGGCCAGACTTCCTCCTTGACGGAGGTGCTGATAAAAGAAGAGCAGGTCCTCTGGGACTCCCTGAAGACATAGAGGATCCTGATCAGATGGGTGGACCATACAGATGTCTAGCAGTAATTAGGTTCTAAGGCAGAGGTTGGAAAGTTTTTTTTATTCCAATGAAAAAAGTTGACCTTTCCTCCTTCGTTGAATGGTCCGACTTTCTGGAACAGTTTCCGTGAGCAGAACCAGGTTGGCATGACAACTGTGGGTCCATGGGACGTGAAGGCCTGAAAGCGCAGAGGGGTCAGATTAGAAACAGGGTTTCCATGGGCACCAGGTTGCTCAGAAGGACCATGAGTCACTGGCACCCCTGTTCTGAAAACAACTCCTTTGGTGCCACCGTGATCACTTCATCTACTGTTTCTAATTTATGTGCTTTTTTAAATCACAGTTGCATTGACATAAAATTGAAAATGACAACTAAAAAACATTCCAACAAAGTTCATATTAAGTTAGAGCCTAACTTAGAAGATAGCAGAAAACAGATAGAAAACATGGTTTTCAGAGTAAATAAGAATTTCTGCGACCGTCAGTCACATTTGCAGTATTTGTGGGGAACTGTGGCGATATCAAGGAAACACAGTTTTGAGTGACATATCAGAATGACGCTGTCATGCTAACGACACGCCTCACATTATGACAAGAAAAAGCCGTGTGAACAAAAGGCAGATCTGTTTTTGTTTACAAAAACCTTTTAAAAGCTGGCAAAGAGCAAGCAGAGCCTCACTGAAAGCAACACAATAAAAACAAGGCATTTCCACATCTGGAATATTTCATAGAAGCAATGGTGATGAATGTGAAAACTGGGTTAATAAAGGCGAGCAATATGGAGACTCTGCAATTTTCACTCCCTCTGATGTCAAACTGGAACTCCTACAACGGTCAGTTGGGTGTTGCATTTATCTGGGATCTTTTTTAATCATCTGGACCAAGATCTGACAAAGTGCAGATGGTTTGGTACCTAATGTGATCGGTTTGTGGATAGCAGCAGTATAGGGCAGTTGATGGGGTTTTTACTGATGGAGAACATTTTACCACAGAGGAACTTCTGACCCCTAAAGGAAACTAAGAGGAGAGTTGATATCTGGAACATAGAGTTTTTCACAAAGATAAATCAGAATCAGAATCAGAAATACATCAGTAAAATAAAGGATTAGCTAGAAAAGCTGGTATTAGTGGGAGACAGTGCTCCTGCCATGATCAGCGGACACAGAAGATTTATTGCTCATTGTAAAGGTAACCGTTTCCAAACTTTACCCATTATCACCGGGGATGTTCACAAGCCCCTTTATTGCAAGTGTAAGTCAATTTCAAAGTCTCTGCATTTAATTTCAAATCAAGTATCAAGTCTTAAGTGGTGGCTCCAAGTCAAGTTCTTAAACCTGTAAACGAATCTTTCACTGTCATAAGTTGTCATAAAACTACTTTATTAACTTGTGGAGTCACAAAAAAAGCAGTTGGCTTTTCTAAATGATCAACTCAAAAGTGTTGTAAAGAGAACCTTTACTTTTAGACCAGAAAGCAACAACTGGACCAAAACAATAAGAATAAACAAATTAACATTCTTCAAAACTTTAAGTCAAGTCTCTAAATGTGAGCTTTAAGTGTGACTAAAGTCAGAGCCTCAAGTCCAAGTCCAAGTCCCCACCCCTGATTACCACTGAACTCTTCACCACCAGGCATTATGTTCCTAGGTAATGGCTTTGGGTGCGACATGAGTCCAGTCATGAAAATCCTAAACAACATCCTCATCAGAGCTTAAGCTTTAGCTTACATTTATTTATCCGCCATGCCTCAATTTAACCCTCCTCTCGTGTTCGGGTCAAATCTGACCGTTTTACAACTTATAATACTCATAAATATTATGTTTTACATCTGATTACCTCAAGACCTTATGATATCCTTCACACTGTGTACTTGAACATATAAAAGTGATGATCACCTATTTCATTCAATTTTGAGTGTTTTAATCAACCTTGTTACACCTGTGGTGTTCCCGGTCAAAAGTGACCGTCATAGGAAATGAATGGGTATCCAGAGTAAATTCATTCAACATACAGAAAACATCCCCATACACACTGCCCCACCTCACTCACACACTCTCTCACACACACACACACACACTCTCACACACACACACACACACACACACACACACACACACACACACACACAAACACACCCCACCCCCCCCACACACACACACACAATTTCTTTTGTGGGTACACGTCTTTCTGCTTATGTGCCGATCCTCTCACATGAACCAACTTCCTAATGATACAATGTATCATATGTTTACACAGACTAGACAGGTGTCTTTTGAACCCATTTCTTTCCCACGCTTCTGTACCTATCACACGTGAACCACACCTTCCAGACTAATCAATGTATCATATGTTTACACAGACTAGACAGGTGTCTATTATGTGAACCCATTTCTTTCCCACGCTTCTGTACCTATCACACGTGAACCACACCTTCCAGACTAATCAATGTATCATTTTTACACAACCCCATACTATATATAGCTCGATGTTTGCCTTGCATTCCTTTTACTCTGAGCACAATGAGTAGACGACTGAAGCGTTTTTCTGTGGAAGAGGTTCTGGTCCAGGTTCTTGGGCATGATGAAGAGGGCACTGAAATTGAACCAGAGATAGAGGAGGATGTCTCGGAATTGGAAGACATCACAGATTTTGAACCAGACTCTGAGGAGACTGACCAGTCAACAGATGGAGAGGGAAAGGCACCTGAAGAACAGGCACCTGAGGAAACATTTCAGTCCAAAAGTGGACACTTGCTCTGGTCATCATCCCCCCAGGACCGAGGAGGTAGAGCGAGAGTGGAAAACATCATAAAGATGACACCAGGACCAACGCGTTATGCAGCATCTCGTGTGGATGACATCAAGTCCAGCTTCCAACTCTTTTTACCAGAGTCCATTGAGGGAATTATACTTGAGATGACAAATCTGGAGGGGAAGCGTGTGTTTGGGGACACCTGGAGAGAAATCGACCTGGTAGACCTCCAAGCACATAGGTCTGTTGATTTGAGCTGGAGTGTATCGCTCAAATGATGAGGCTACAAAAAGTCTGTGGGATGAAGAGTCTGGCAGGCCTATATTCCGGGCAACCATGTCCTTACAACAGTTTCATGTCATTTCAAGAATTATTCGATTTGACAACAGAGATACACGATCCATCCGCTGGCGAAATGACAAACTGGCTGCTATTAGGAATATTTGGGACAAGTGGGTGGAGCGCCAATTGTATTTTCACTGATGTTATTTAATGTTTACATCTACAAATTGTCGTTAGACACTACTTTTAAATGTTGTTCTCAACTAAAGAATGTTTAATAAAAAATTGGTGGTGAAAATTTTTTTGTGTGCTAATTTAAGACCAGTTAAAACAGACCGGTCAATTTTGACCGGGAACACTAAAGTAGGGGGCTGAATGCGAACACGACCGGAGGTGTGCTTTAAACCATGAAACTGCTTCACCCCCCAACCTAAAATTCCAGATTCTAATAATGCTATGAAAGGAATCTTTGTAACCTGCTTCTTCCTGCTGTAGATCTGAGGTTGTTAAGTCCTGCTGCATGTGAAATGTCTGAGCTCAGGCTCCCAAACTAACCGTTTCCCAGAGATTCCCCACCGTTAGCAGCACCTCAACCTTACAGTCAAAGCTCCTGTTTCCTTTCCTGACGTCTTCATGGAAAAGATTCCCCAGATCTATACAAGTCTTAATCAGAGGTTCTTTTAGGTTGTGGATCCCAACTTTCCTCTGTTTGATCTTGACCAGCAGAACCTTGCTGTGACCTGACACAGTTACACACATGCAAAACATGGGCACACTAGGTTGAAGCCCCCCTCTGGTCACCTGGGTCTGCAGCTGATCAGGGGTCAGCGAGTTGATCCAGCGAGTGTAACGCTCCGTGGATCCCTGTGGCAGCCTGCAGATTCTGCTGCCAATCAGCTGTGATGAAGACACACCACTCAGTCAGAGAAGTTTCAGGAAAATCTCATTCTTTCCAAACAATTACAGATGGAGAGCAGGACAGATGAGGCTGGGGGTTATGTTGAACAAACTCAAGAACTTACAGAGTTTGGATGAAGGCGGCAGGATTCAAACTGCAGACGGACTCTCTGGGGCAGCATGATGTCGTCCTGCAAGAACCACATTGTTACTTGCAAAAATGTCAACAAATGTTTAAATGTGCACAAACAAACAGGCACTATGGATAAAATCTGACAAGCTGTGAAGTGCAGAACCAACCGAATCTTGGAAGCACAAGAATTCCCCAGAGCTCTGACCCACAGCTTGGTTCTTTGAGTGTCCCACTGAAAGACAAACAACACTGTGTGCATTTGTGTACATGTGTGTGAGTTTTACTGAGCCAGACTCAATATGATAGTTTTAGACCAAGTCAATCCATGTTTTTAATAAGTAATAATAGTTATTACTGGCTGCAATCTATAATGGCTGGTTGACGTCTGAGAGGACAGGGAAGAAACAAAGATGGAGCAACAATGGAACATTTGTAATAAGAAAGACAAAAAGAAATAAATGAGTCATTTTAGCTGTGACAGAACAGAAAGCAGACCAAGCTGAGGAGCCCTGAACATTTGCCATCTGTTAGGAATTATAATCTAATTCTGGTTGTGCTAAACCAGGGGTCGGCAACCCATGGTTTCGGAGCCAAGTGTGGCTCTTTCATCCATCTGTTGTGGCTCCCTGTGACTTTGGAAAATAATGAGTATTTTATAATAATTAAATTTTATTTTAGTTTTTTCATTTTTCATGGCATTTCAAAGGCGCTGATGGCTCCGTACGAAGCGCGAGCCACGTAAAAAACAGCTTCGTAATGAGCTCGTATTTATCGGGCGAGACCTGCAGAGCTGATAGCAGGGAGAGGCACGCGGGGCGGCTTCAATAAACACTCCGATCTTCTGCCGGGAAATTGACGTACCGCGGGGCAGAGACTGATGACAGACTGAGTTCGCGCCAGAGTTGCCAGATAGAGTCACAGTTTTCCAGCCGAAAAGTCATCTGTTTTTGGCCAGACCCAGCCAAAAACCGCCCAACACAGCTTTTGTTGATGTTTTTTTTTCATACTGGACTGATAAAATAAAAGATTTTTCTAAATAAAAGATAGTTCAGAATAATAATAAAATGTGTACACTATTGAATATTTCTTCAGCGGGCCGCCTTCTTTCATTCATTTGCTTAACCCGCTCTATCCCCGCTATAACCTGCGTCCGGTGTGGGTACCGGATGTTCTCGGGTTGCCGTATGTTCTCGGGGTCCTTCGGGGTCCTTCGACCAATGATGACGTCACACTATTTGATTGGCTGTAAGTTGCCACGACCAATGAGTTAACGTCGCTAAGTTTTTTTTAAAAACTTTATTGACAATTGCGGTATCATACATTAACAATGACATTAACGTTAACAACGAACAATAACAATGTAATCAATATTGCCTCGAAGATCAGTCACCATTGCCAAACATAACATATTAACATAGAAAATAAAGAATAGAGGGGAAAAAAAGAAACAATGAACATAACACACAAATAAATAAAAACACAAGTAAAATAAAATAAAGGAACATAGAAAAAAATCTAAATAGTCTAATACTAGTTAAGTTAGGGGTACTCGTGAAGTTTGTATTTCTGAACAAAACTAAGCAATTTCAAGCCATTCTTCTTTTTCATATAATGAAGTGATTGAAAGTAAAAACAGAGCTCTTTATTAAATGTTATAAAAAGTGGTTTGGTCTTCAAAACTTGACCTCACCAAGATGGCGGTGCTCTCCTCGTGATGTCTCCTCTAGTGATATAACTCATTGGAAGGACCCCCGAAGGACCCGAGAACATCAGGCAACCCGAGAACATCCGGTACCTACACCGGCTCTTTCATCCTTGTGCGGCGCTGGAGCGCCCTGACCACCGTATTTAGCGCTCTCTGTGTAGGACACACCGGAAGCGCGGGGGAAACAAATCTCAGCTGCAGAGGATGTGAACAGGTGAACAGGTGGAGAGGCGGAGGAGGGGTTTTGGCTTCAAACTCTGTCAGAGAGATGCAAACACGGGCGTCAGATTCGGACGCAGCTTTCACTCCGGGAGTTGAAGCAGAGACTCTGGGATTTATGAACTCAAACATGGAAACATGATTACCAAGTAGATCTCTTCAAAATAATAAACCTGATCTCTCCACATTCTCAGTGTCCATCATGCATTGATAAACACATCGCTCCATGCAGCGATCAGACCAGAACCAGTAGCTCCTCCCAACGCGGCCGCGGTATCATCCTTTAAAGAAATGGTTAAGACATAAATTTCCATTCATCATGGACTTCTTTTCCAAAGAAGTCATAATCTTTGGCCTGTCACTACACAACAATGTAAATAATGTATGTATCAATACTGTGTTATGTTTAGCCAAGTTTTTTATACACAAAAATAGGTTACAGAAATGCCACCCCAGCTTAACTTCTTTAATAATGAGGTCAATTTATACTTAAAATCCATAAAGTTAATCGACTCACCTAAAGCCATAACAATTTATGACACCCTGAGTGATATTCCTGATGTCTAAGACAGTTTATTTATATTTTGTGTCCCCCTGCTTTTTGCAACACTATCCAACTCTGAAATTGTTGTTCTCTTATGTTATACTTTTCCCTGATTTTTCTATGATTATGAATATAAATAGGTTTGCATACTGATAAGAATTTTTCTTCTTTCTGCTTCCTTTCCAATTATAATATTCTCTTTTGTATTCGCCATATTTTGTATTTTTATGTAAATGTTCTGGTATTGTTTTGTATTGTGTTCTATAAATAAAAAAATAAATAAATAAATAAATAAAAAAAAGAACACAATGTGCATTTGCAGTGACGTATGCTTCAGACGATGTCCGATTGGCCAATCTACATGTCAATCAAGTCCCGTACTTCTCAGTGAGGATTTTGATTGGCTAGTGGATTTTAAAGAAGTACTTTTTTTTTTTTAATCTTTTCTGGCCCGCGATCTACACTCATGTCATTGAAGATCGACCGGTCGATGCGATGGACGTAATGAGCACCTTTGAATAATATATACATGCATAATATATATAATGATGTCAAAACGGGTTGTGGCTCCAGGTGCTTTCTTTTTTATTAGGGGCGGTCCCAAATGGCTCTTTGAGTAAAAAAGGTTGCCGACCCCTGTGCTAAACGCTGTTCAAAAGGATGGCTAATCTTTAAAAACTGAAGTGAGAATTCTTCTATTGCAGTTGTTATTTATTATTCTGCTCCAAAAGTGTACAGACTTCAATTAAACCAGACTCAGTTATAAATCCCACATCTATTAACCCGTTCCAGAGGGGTTCCTGAGGACCCCCTTGAAAACGAGATGACACATCTCAAGGGGCTTATCCTTTAAACAAATACATTGAAATTCCAAGGGCTCAGCAAAGATGCCTCCAGCACTTCTATGAGGATACAGAGTCAAATCCAGACCAGACAAAGGCTTAGTCACAGGCATCTGTAAGTGGGGTTCACCTGTAGGGTGCTGTGGGTTTTGGGTTTTCTAGGCCAATGGAGGGTCTTACAGGAGCGCTTGCACCTTAAAGCGAGCACAGGGGTGTTGCAGTTCCCTCCTTGAAGTTCGTGTGGCCACCTTAAGAGATGTCATGAAAATGGAAAGTATGATTGTTGTGTGTGGTGACTGTATTGTGAAGTGCCTGTATGGAAAATGTTATTTACACAAATCTATTCCATAAAACAGATTTTTCATTTCCTAAACCACCACCCCAAACCCTGCACAGGGGGCGTGTTAGTGCTGTTCAAGTGATCAGGGACGCTCTGCTCTGCAGCCTGACTGTTAAAAATGAGGAAATTAGACAATCAGGTTGGTGCCCGTAGGACAGGTGTCCCACAGTCACATATTATTTGCATGTCCCGTATGTGTGTGCAGCATTTATGCAATCAGTAAGGAGCCAGCACTCACACCTTACCAACGGCTACATGAGGGCACCGTACAACAGCATCACCCGTGTGTCATAAGTTTGTGTAACTTACATTATTAATACGACTACTTCATTATGTACTTAGCACACACACAACAACCGTTCATTCCATTTTTCATTAGGTCACTTGAGCTGGCCATACTAGCCTCAAGAGAGCTGCAAGACATGCCTCTCCTTACGATGCGTCTGCTCCTCTCTACAACCCTTTATGGGCCAGGACAACCCAAAAAACCACAACACACGTACAGGTGAGTGTGACTCTGGCTTGACCAGTACAACCCTTTTCCAATGTGTTTGCCTAGTAAGAAGTTCAGTTGTGATTGATTGTTGACCAAAGGTTCTAATTGATTGATTAGTTCAGATTAAATGGTCTGAGGTTGTAACCCAAGTTTGAGTATATAGAGATCTGTGTGTGTACTTGAAGCAAGAACACTTGTGCATGTTTATGTACCTTTCAAAAATATTTCTGAAGACGTAACAAGTTCCCTAGATGTGAACGTGTAGCTGGGATGGGCTCCAGCAGCTCCATGATTCAGTGGAGTCAAAAGATGGATGGATGGATGGATGGATGGATGGACATAAGGAGTTTTTACAAAAGTTCAAAGCATTCTTACTGTTGTTCATCACTTTTACCCGTCCTGGCTACTGTTTTTACAGCCACAAATCTCTTTTCTGCAGGGACAAACTAATGTACAAAAGCATCCAGAATGATTCTGTACTTTCAAGTTTTTTTCCCCAGATGCTAAAAATAGGTTTGCAGGTGTAAAACTGTTTGCGGACATGTTACACTGCACAAAGGAACATATCTTATCTATTAAAACAAAGGTTTCTGTACAAACATCAACGAGAACCCTTCCTTTAGGAAAAACGGACGTTTTGGAACTTGCCAGCCTCTCAGTTTTTCTCTAAAAAGAACAACCTCATCTTCAGACCAAATCTCTAGCTGAGTCTGGAGTCCCCTCACCTCCCATGGGCTGTGCTGATTTGTGACCTGAAACCACCACGGCCACTCCCCTCGCCTCCAGCCTGTCCCTCCAGGCCTCCAAAACTGCCATGGAGTCGTCCTGAAACAGAAACATATGTTTACATGACAAAGGGCCAGTCTCACAAGTCGGTACACACAAATGCACAAACAAACACACACACAAACAAACATATTTGGACAGGATACAACACAACATGCACAAATGTGTTCATGGGGTCACACACCGTGCTGGCGTCATCAAA
>CM074490.1:11867212-11896337 GCA_037389245.1 Oryzias sinensis
CTGTGCGGGTCCTTCTGACGGACTATGGGTTTGTTACTGGGGGGCAAATTCTCTCACTGGCCTCTCTTTAAATGCTTGGGGGGGGGGGGGTGCCACTAGCACCTTGAGCTCTGCTGAAGGCGGTGACTGTGGTGGTGACCCAACACTCCTCTTTAACCTCATAACATGTGTTCAGCTTTGGACAGGCCCAGCACTCTTTCGTAAATAGCAAGTAAGACAGCGATGCTATTCACTTCCAAATACAAATTCCTGACTGGTCAAAATTCAACTTGGTTTAACTTTCAACGCATGAGAATTATTGTAGAAACATGCCCAGCTACGCACGAATGTGAGAGATTTGACTGCAAAATGCCCTAAAGCAGGGGTGTCCAAAGTTTTTTTGGTGAGGGCCCAATACAGAAAAATGAGCAAAGGTCCAGGCCGCACACAAGAGGTGACATATTGACACCTGATTACTGTGTATTTTTAATTCACCTATAATGTGAAGAACATTGCTCTCAGTGGGAGCAGTGATGCTGATCTGTGCCACATAAAACAAGCGCACGTCAAAATGAAACAATCACTCAGACAATGAAACCTCATTCCAACCAGGCAGTTAAGAATGGGTTTATTGATCAGCTGAATCCCAGCAGATCTTTACATACGTAGCTGTTAGTTTGGTTGACTGGCAGAGTGCACGATTTTGTAGATGATAAAGAGTCGAAGTCCTGTTTTCTCAGAAAAGTAGACAAAAAAAGGGCTTATGGGTGATAACAAGGTCAATTTTAACATTAAATGCACACAATTTAAAAAGCATTACCGTAAATTCCGGACTACAAAGCGCACCCAATTACGAGCCGCACCCACCCATTTTCATGTGTTTAACAACTTTTAAACATACACAAGCCGCGTCGGAATAAGAGCCGCATGTCACGTCCCGATTCACAGAATAGGTAAAGTTCATTACCATGCTGTGGGTGGAGTTGACATTGCCTCATGCTCGTGCATTTGAGTACGCCCACATCTGCCAAACCGCATGGACCTCTATTCTGTTCACAAGTTCCTCAGTTATGGTTTATTTATTTTTGTTTATTTTTTTTACTTATTGACAATCTAGGTATCACACATAAAATTACAAACAGTAACCATATAATCAACATTACATCCCTCAGTTATGATGAGGAAATTTACATCCACAATCCCCCATTTCCCATGAGTCTTAGGGGCTAAAGGCGGGGCCAACGCCCGGCTCGCAACGCTGTTGTACGTGTTTAAGAATGAGCAAGTAGCAGAAGTGCTTGGAGGGGTGAAATGGAACAGCTCTCCTTCCGCTTGTGTCGCAGCAGCATTATGGTACTAACCGGGCTGGTTAAAAAAAAAACCACAGCAATAAAATAAAGCCGCGCTGGGCTGGTATGCAAACTGCAGAGAGTCTTTGAAGGCGCTCACCAGGGGTCTGAGGTGTGACATAGCTGGCTGGAGTAGTTCTTGAGTACCAAGGACTGATGCTGTCAGGTCAGCCTTTCACTGGTTGAGCCTCTCCAGCACTCTTCTCACCTAAATGATTGTGATGAACAGTCCAGTCTGGGGGTGGGGGCCTGAAAGCAGAGGTTCTAATGGACCTGGAAGGTGAGGAGAAGTCCATTGGTCACTCAGAAGAGGAGTGGGGGAACAGCTTGGGGAGGGGGGTGGGGGTTGCTGGAATCAAACCTGTTAAATAACTGGTTCAGTTCATCAGCTCGATCCACATTTCTTTCTGCTGCACATTTTCCCTTCCACTGAAGCCAGTGATTGCTCTCATCCCACTCCACACATCCCTGGTCTGGTTTCTCTCTAGTCTCTCCTCCAGCTTACTCCCGTAGGCATCTTTACACTCCTTCAGGCTGCGTTTGAGCTCCTGCTGGACTCTAATGAGCTCAGCAAAGTCCCCAGCCATCATTCAGAACGGGCTTCTGCTCATTAGTAACCCAGGGTTTGTGGTTCGGGTAACATCACATCCACTTTGACGGAATGGAGTTGTCCATGCAAAATTGTATGATATCCGAAACACAATCTGTTAGTCCATCGAGGTCGTCACCATGAGGTTCATACAAAAGTGACCAGTCTCTGGTTTCCAGGGCATCACGCAGGCAGTCCATGGCACCGTCAGTCCATTTTGTAACAGTCTTCACAGTGACTGGTTTCTGTTTAACCACCGTGTGTATGATGGGGAGAGCGGAAGGTGGTTGTGGTCAGACTTGCCCAGTAGTGATGTGTCTGCATTGATGACATTAGCAAACAAACCAAAGTCTTATTGTCCCTTGTTGTAAACTGGACATATTGATGGAATGTAGGGAGATTGGAGGAGAGCCAGGCATAATTAAAATCCCCTGTGATGAAGATGAAGGCCCCAGTATGTTTAATTTGCAGCTCGGGAGTGACCAAGTGGATGACCTCACAGGCCGCGTCTGCTTTGCCAGTCGGAGGAATATAGACGTTGATGGCGATCACGTTTGTAAATTCCTGTGGCAAGTAGTATGGGCGAAGTCAAATGGCATAAAGCTCCACGTCGGGATTGCACACACGCTCTTTGACGTGGATATGCTCGGGTTTGCACCCCCTGTTGCTAACGAGAAGAGCGAGCTTTCCTCCTTTCTTCTTGCCGCTCGCGGGGAAGCCAGCGAACGTCACGTTAGAGGCCGGTATCATTTCGTACGAGAGCCTCTAGCTCGTCCCTCTTGTTAGGCAGGGATCTGATGTTCCCGGTGGTGATCGCGGGGACACAGGGTTTAAAACGTCTCTTCTTGAGTCGCTGTTTAACTCCTGCCTTGTACCCTTGTCGTTTCCTCCTCAGTTCCTCCGGGAGTAAGGGCTTCTCTCCAACCATAAAGGCAGGTGGTCATTTTAGAGCCAACAGCGGATCGCGTGTGTAAACAATGTGGGGGCCCATGAGTTAGTCCAAGCCCCAAAGGGCGAAAAAGGAGGAAAAAGGAAAAAGTATCCAAGAATCTCCAAGTGATGTAGGATGGATGCTTAGCTGGCTATAAAACTAGCTTTGTGCAAAACAAAATGAAGATAGACATACATAAACATATAGAAAAGAGAAAATATGACAAGGAGCTGGGAACTGCTACTACAGGCTGCTGCCTAGGGCAACGCCAGAATGAGGTTTGAGGTTGTGGACAAGTGTCTTATATATAGACAACTACTTCATACAGGTGCAATTAATACAGGTAAAGAGTGTAGAACAGATGATCCTCATACAGAACAAGATATACGTTTGTAAGAGCCAGAAATCTTGCTTGTTTGTAGGTGATGAAATACTTATTTTCCACCGTAATTTACAAAAAAATCTTTAAAAATCAGACAGGGATTTTCTGTATTCTTCTCTCATTTTGTCCGTCATAGTTGAAGTATACCTATAATAAAAATGACAGGCCTTCCTCATCTTTTTAAGTGGGAGAACTTGCACAATTGGTGGCTGACTAAATACTTTTTTGTACATGTACAAATATTGACAAAGGTGCATAAGCACGCAAAAACATCCAAATAGGCTAATTTAAATAAATATTTCTAAACAGATGCATAAAAAATTGCTTACATAGATTTGCATTAACATTCGATCATGGATTGGATTGTGGCATCTATCCATCCTTTTCCGGTCATCTGGGACAGGGTCAGGGGGGCAGCAGTCTAAGCAAAGATGCCCAGATTTTCCTCTCCCTGGACACTTCCTCCAGCTCCTCTGGGGGAACTCAGACTTTCCAAGGCCAGGCAGGAGACAGTCTTTACACCATGTCCTGGGTCTTTCCAGGGACGTCCACCCAGTGGGACATGCCTGTAACACCCCCCCTGAGAGGTCCAAGAGGCATTCACTCCAGGTGCCCAAACCACCTCAAATGACTCCTCTTAATGACGGCAACTATGTCAAAAATGAACTGAAACATAATAATAATAATGTATTAGATTTATCTGCGCTTTTCTAGACGCTCAAACTGCTTACAATTTGTCCATTATTCATTCACTCCTCATGTATATGTGGCATTATGGTTTCCCCAGTGAAGCTGCCAGCAGAAAACTAAAAACCAAAAACACAGGACATGGTGATGGTAATAGGGATAGGATTATATATATTTTCTTCTTTTCACTTTCTTTCAAGCAATTAACCAAACTCTACTGACAATCATATTTAATGTATTCAGGGTGTAATATGTGTGTTCTGTGTGTATTAGTGTCTAATAAGTCAATTTTTTTTTAACAGCTTTAAAATAATATTTTTTTCTAAGCAGTGTATGAATTATATCTTACATGGATTAAATGTATGTATGTATTTTGGTTTTTAATGGTCTTTTTCTTTGTTTTTATTGCTTAAAATAAAACAAGAAACGTATAGTTTCTGAAACATTCACAAACACAATCCTTTACATATGTGCACAAATTTTCAGACACGTGCAACACATACATTCAAACCCACGTTTGCATAAACATTTACTCACACATGCAAAAGCACATGTAGAAACATGAGACAGACAGCAGATAAACTAAGTGTGTGTGTTTTTTAGTTTATTTCAGAATGTTTGGAGTGTCCCCTCGCATGGAGCCAGTAGAGAGAATTAATAATGCCCAGGCTGACACCTCTATTTCCATCGAGATTGTGGTATTCTGCTTAATTCTTCCATATTTTTAAATTGGACTTTAAGCAATAAATGGACCACCAGAAACACTAAATGTTGTCTGACTACAGACCCCTGAAGGCATCATCCTACCGTTGGACCCTGTCTCTCTGAAGTCAGGACTGCACTCTGGAGTCTACCAGCTGCATGAGATTGTCAGGTGAGATCTTCTTCAATGTGCTCACACAAAAACTTCAGCAGAACTGGTGGATACAGAGTGATAGCAAATTAATACTGCTATGTAGATGCTAAGACAAACTTTAAAAACAATATTTACCTGCAGTTCTAAGGTTAACTAAGAGTTGGTAACAATGTGGACAGATGGGAGCAATTCAATTCAATTTTATTTTGTATAGCCCAAAATGAAAACAAATCGTCTTAATGGGCTGTATACTGGTAATTGTAAAGTAAAACATAAATCAAAAGGATCATGAATACATAGAATTCAACAGGAAAACACTAAACTGAACTAACTAAACAGACTAAACTAAACTGGGAATTGAGCAGACAAGAGTACTGAGAGATTCAGCACAGGGAGAAAGTATCGAAGACAAAACTAAAACAAAAGGCATGTGAGGACTTGTGTGACTGGTTGGACACAGAGAAGGGGAGTGGATTTTTCCTGGTTAATTAAAGATTAATAAACCTGTACAGGTGAGGCAGAGAGACAAAGATGGAAGGATGTGCACCAGGTTAGGATGATCAAGGACTGAGATGGAAATATTCTGGCAGGTTCCACAAGTTTGATGTAAAGATGCAAGGAGAACTTTTAAGAACTGATGAATGAGAAAAAATGTTAGAATGCACAAGATAGAAGATACGGATGTTAAGGAGCAGGAATATGATAAAAGGCATGAATGAGGAATGCATTAAAGATAATGCATGTGATCTGCATGTGAAGAGAAACTTATCTGTAAAGGTACAGGATGGAAATAAAGCTGATGAGTCACAAAATGAAGTTTTGGGAAAGAGTGGTGGAAGATAGGCTGAGGTCAGAAGTGAATATTTATTAGCAATAATATGGTTTTATGTGAAGGAAGAGCACAACAGATGGAAGAATTCCTTTGACGATGCCTCTGGAGAAATAAGGAGAAGATCAATGTCACGACACGGACAGCTATACTGGCCTTAGGTCTAGGGGAAGCACCACCAGGAGGCCAAACCATGTGACAAATGGACACCAAAGAGAAGAAGTACCACAGTTTATTGAAAAAAAAATAATAAAGTAAATTAAGTATAATTTAATAAGTGTAAGGTAAACTTAAATAATAGCTCTGCTGAATCAAACACAACAAAATGTAACAATTGGTGTTACTGAAACAAAGATTGACCAGTACCCTGAGAGCTTTGCTTTCTGGCTTTCTTCACCACAATGGACCAGTACAGTGACCACGGATATCGCACCAATCCACTTGAAATAGGCCAAAAAAAAACCAAAGTACAGTTGGACAAATAGTGACTCAGGTGTAATTCACTGCTCTATAGACTGGACGCGACATCCTGACTCCGCTCTGCAGTGTTTTCTTCTTCTGAAGCCCGCGGTGCAGGTGTGTTTGTTCGGGAAAAGGACATAGTGATTGACAGTTGTCGCTCTTTTTTCTATGGGTTTCAGAGAAACTCGAAATTGTAAGCTGATTTACGTACGTGTACATATTAAACTGCAACATTATTGACGCATAGGAAGAGAAGAAGCGGAGTGACTTTATTAGCCAATCAGAATGCAGATCACAATGCACCATGCAAAACCGTGAAAAGTAAACCGCGTTATAGCAAAGGATCACTGTATAGCAAAGTAATCAGTTGAACTCTTCTTTATGGCCAAATACTTCTTTCCACCATAATTTACTATAAATTCTTTAACATTTTTGTCATGGTGATTTTTCTGGGGGGGTTTTTTTGTCTTATTTTGTCTCTCATAGTTCAGGTATTCGTCTGCAGGAAATTACAGGCATCTCTCATATTTCTATGTGGGAGAACTTGCACAGTTGGTGGTTGACTAAATACTTGTTTGCCCCACTGAATAGAGAGGAGGGGTAATTTTCCATGAAGAAATCTGTAGTGACAGAGAAGAATGTTGGAGTTGTGCAGTAAATCTATAAGATCAGGATGATGGTGAAATGTGGCTGTAGGTGTAACATAGGAGACAGAAAAAGACATCTGTATGAAAGGGACAGTCAGAATACAGGGAGCAGAAGTGAAGAAGATACAGAAGTTTTAGTGCTTAGGGTCAACAATCCAACAATATCTGGGGCAACTTAAAGGCGTTCTAAAGCAGGCATAGTCTTTCCAGCCTGTTCTGGGTCTTTCCTGGGGTCTCTGCCAGTGGGTCATGCTCAGAACACCTCCACAGGGAGGCACTTTTTGAGAAAAAGGCACAGCTAGAAGTAGCAGAGCTGCAGATCTTGAGGTTTTCAAGTGATAAGAAAAGATAGAATTGGGAATAAATAATTTACAAGGACAGTTAATTTTAAATCTTTAGGAGGTTAGAGATTAATTTCTACATTGAGATGATTTACATACATTTTGAGGAAGGAAATTGATGATGTGACAGTTGGAGATACAAAGAAAGAGGATGAACAAATAAGGCATTCATGGAAATAAAGAAGGAGGACATGAGGGTGATTGGTGTGAGTGAAGAGGATGCAGAGCAGAGGGTTAAATGGAAGCAGATGATTCTCACTGCTGCCTTCTGCAGAGCACCGTTTTAGTATGTGTGTTCTAAGCTTTAATCTTTTTGATACTGTGTGTCTGTATAGTCCTGGACTTTGGAAAATTGTGGCAAAGTTCCAGAGCAACCCACAGGAGAGCTTCTCTGCAAATTTTGAGGTCAAAGAATATGGTAAAGTGTTTCTTACATACATATTTCTCTTGAAGGACCAAAACCAAACCTTAATACATTTTTCACAGTGCTCCCCAGCTTTGAGGTCAAGCTCTCTTCTCTGAGACCTTTTTTCTACGTGGACAGTGAGACTTTGGAGATTGACATTAAAGCCAGGTGGGTGAATCTTGTGTGAAACAACTTTTGGCATTAAAATCCTGTTTCCATGGTAACCTTTGTTTGGTTTGCAGGTATCTTTTTGGACAGGAAGTAAATGGAAATGCCTATGTTGTGTTTGGGGTCATGGACCAAGGCCAGAAGAGGAGCTTCCCTGACTCACTATCTCGAGTGCCGGTGAGAACAGATCGTCCATTTTTCCAATTCCGCCAAGGTGATCTTTTTGCAATGTTTCAGAAAGTCAGAACTGCATGTGTCTTTGGGTCCTTAGATTGAAAACGGAGAAGGAAAAGTAGTACTGAAGAGGGAACAGATCACAAAAACCTTTCAGGATATCAATCAGCTTGTGGGCACCTCCATCTTTGTTTCTGTTAGCGTGCTGACAGAAAGCGGTAAGATGAAGACAATCCATCCTCATGTCAATGGTGCTGCTTCAAAACGTGGCTGAAAGGACTTCATTGTTCAATTCTTTGAAATGTTTTACAGGGAGTGAGATGGTGGAGGCAGAGCTAAGAGGCATCCAAATCGTCAAATCTCCTTACACCATCACATTTAAAAAAACTCCAAAATATTTTAAACCTGGAATGTCCTTTGATGTGGCGGTAAAACATTGTTCTACATTTGTAACTTTCGACTGTAACGTTTGTTGTTCTGAATCTTTGAAAAATGCCAAAAGAGACAAGTTGATCTTAACCTGATTGTTTAACCTTTCTTTTACTGGATGACAGGTTGAAGTTTTAAATCCTGATGAAAGTCCAGCACTGAACATCCCAGTGGTTGTAACTCCTGGTCCTGTAAGGGGCTCTACTGCCGCCAACGGAATAGCAAGGCTGACCATCAATACAGCAACATTGGATGGAGGGCTGTCAATCTCTGTAAGACCAAACCCACAGCAAATATCACACAACCTTTTCAGTTCATTTTGTTATTGTTCAATGTAATTTATGTTAACTTACTTTGGTTTAGCTCAGTACAGTGTAATTAACTGAAATATGGCTGCTGTTCAGCAAGAATTCATTTGGTTTCAATCCAGTTATTCCAGAAGTATCAGCTCAATGTAGTTCAGCCACTGATCTGTTTAATTTCATTTATTTAAATCAGTTCAATACAATTTGTTATACATTTCTTACTATTTAAAAGTTAAAATTTCAATTTAATGTCATTTACTTTATTTTAAGACTAACTACAACCCAGACAAATTCATTTCAGTAAAACTTAGTTTGAACAACTACATTTAGTTCACACCAATCTAACTCAATTAACATCATTAACCCTTGTGCTATCCTATGGGGTCAAGATGAACATTGACGTGTTCTCTCTACCATGACAAAGGTGGATAAAGGTGGAAAGATTTCATGTAATCCATGGACACCAGTGAGGTTCACAAATCATTGAAGAAAAAAGGTTCAGTGCACTGTGTAGTGGGTCTAGATGACCCAACTCCCAATGTTAAAGTGCCTAGGATAGCACAAGGGTTAAAGTAAGGTTTAAGTTACTTTTATTAAAAATCAAATAAATTTAATTCAGTTTTCATTTATACAGATTTATACATTTCATTTTTATTATATTTTTTATCTATATTTATACAGGTCATCAATCTTTTTCAAACTGAAAGCTACTTAATGGGTACTGAGTCGTAACAAGGGCTACCAATGTGACAAGCTCTCCCAAAATAACAATTGAACTAATGACCAAATCTGCAGCATTTTAAACAAAATTATAACTGCTACATGTAATGAACAGACTTTAAAATTGTACACAATTCTTTAATATTTTTATTTTAATTTGCCATGTCACTGGCTTATTGCCACTTACGTATGTTATCTGTTTAGTTGTCAATGAGTAGACTGACATTGCATGCTGTTCTCCAGTGTATTGTAATCTGGTGTGTAACTTGACACTGCAACTGTGAGGGAGTCTTTCAGATGTGCATCAGTGAGGCGTGTTCTATGTTTGTTTTGACACTCTGTGTCCCCTAGCAGTGAGACGTCTTTGCCTTTGGACTGCATGAACTCTTTGATTTCACCCAAACAGTAAAAAAAAGTAAAACTCGTCCTGTGCTGAGCCATTGGATTTCTGTGTGTAGCAGAATGTCACCATATTCAGCTGACATCACCTCCAATAGCACGTTGAAAACCCTGTGCTGTTGCCTGGAAGAAGATGTTTTTTATGATTTACACAAAGGGAGTCACCACGTTCCCAAAGCCTGCTAGCGAAAGATTCAGTGGTGATGCAGACGCTTTAGGAAGTCTGGGTCAGCTTTACAGTGACAGATGAAACTTGTTTGTTGGCCGATCAGAGGTTCATGGGTCATAGGTCTTTACTCAGCCTTACCAGCTTTTTCTGCACGAAAAACTCCTTCACCGTGTTATAATTTTCAACCCCCCTTGTAGTTGCCTGTAAGGGCAGTTGGGTCAGGAGTTCTTCTTTTGTGGAGAAATCTTTAAAATTGGGATAAAAACCCACAGCTGCGCTGTACTGCTGCTGTCGCCGTAGAGGATGCTAAACCACCGGCACTTTGCGAAATCACAGTCCAGCTGATCGGCCAAGTTAGCAGAAAAAGCTGACACTTCTAAACATTGTAGATGACCCCAGTTGGACATCAGAAAGAGTGGAATTTAGATTGGTTCAATTTTTCTCATCTTCAAGTATAGAGTTAGCAATTATCATCATTGCCTATTTGACAGCTTCTTCTTGATCACAAAATGTGCAGCTCTAAACGAGGCTTCGGTTGCTGTTTGTGACTTTTTCGTCGATTTCGTGAAAAATGACTGTTGCTCACTCACAGCTGCCTTTAGTTCACGGGCTTTTTCTGCCAGTAGTGTGCTTCTTGGTGGGTAGTTAGCATGGTAGCTTTTATGACAGGTTGATAAGTGTCACTTACACATTGATGTTCTTTGACGTCACCACACCCCCCACAAATGAGACACATGCAAGTTTCTTAGTAGGTCACCTAAACTTATCTTGAGTTCATGTACTTATTCCCCCTGTATTTACAGGGGTTGGGGACCTGAGACACCATAGAATACGGAGAAGCACCTGCACACCCCGTGGCCAAAGAATGTCCGTTATTGATCCTTACTAGTTAAAAACCCTTCAGAATCATTTCTGGCAGAAACATGCTTTGTAAAATATTTGCTAAAGAACATTGGAATATTGCTCAACATAAAGGGCCTTTTTTTAATTCAGAGCAATAGGCTATACTGTTGTGTACTTTATAGTATGTGGATGGTTGAAGCCATTTGTTGTCAAAAAATTCAGTTCACCCTTTTTTTTTTAATCATAATGACAACAGTAGCCCCCACCCCCAACCCTAGCCCACTCAGAGAGAGGAACCAAGAAAGAGCATGTCCCACTAGCAAGCTCGGGCCCCTGCCCTCAAGCTCCACCCCGGTGAGAGCTCTGATCAGGCACTGATGGGACCATATGACCAGTCAGGGCTACCCATGATTGCCTCAGTGAAGAACCGAACTTGCCAAACCTTTGAGGTACCTTCCCGCAAGTGGAACTCCCCCCAACCCCACTCCTGGACAGGGCCAACAGCCTCCTTCAGAGCTCTGTTTTATACTTCATGACTGTTCAGACGTTTATGTGTTTTATTTTTAAAACTATTTCAGGAAGTAGTTTCCTTTGAACCATGTTCAGCATCATTGTTTTTTTCTACCAGGAGATTACAGAACATTCAGCTTTAGTTGAAAAGACAAATGCAGACATGAATGATCTCCACTGTTTTCCCTAAGTAAAGTTAATTTCTTCCCTAAATGCTCTTCACAGGCAAAGACTGATGATCCAAACATTTCCCTTAACAGACAAGCCCAAGCCACAATGCAGGCAAACCCGTACTCTACTAACAGCAAGACTTACATTCATATTGGTAAGTAGGGCTGAGTTTAAAGTAAGTTTAATAAAAGTGTGGTAAATCAAATCAATATTTACTTATAAAATGGAGTCCCTGTAGCATATATATAATGGAATAGTGATCAGAAAATTCAGGAACGGCTCAAGGAGAGAAGAGGCAGAGACTGTAAGATTTGCATTGAAAAAATACTTTGTAATAATTTGACCAAAAAGAAACAGACATTACATGCAATCCCATGAAAATAGGAAAAGCACAAATCCAGGAAATTACAGTGTTCAATTATTTACAAATAATAATCCCTTTAGTGATCAGGTGAATCCAACAGCTCATGCATCGTCCATACAACCCAGACAGGGATTGATAAATCCAGAGGCGGGTGTCCAGTGAAGGGGATTGACTGAAGTTCATGAAATTTCCCTGAGTCGTAGGAAGAATTCAAAAACAAACGAGTCTGTAGGCTACAGGAGCCTCCTACTAGCCCGGACTGAGCAATAGGATGAAGGAAGTTCCTAGGTAGGCTCCAATGCTTGGTCTCTTTTCTGGTTCGGGCTTAGCTCACCATCTATATATAACCTGGATAAAAGACAAGTCCCATATGATCCAAAAAAATAATTAAATTCTGTGTACATACAAGATATTATTCTAAATACAAAAATATAAATTTTATCACGGTTAAGTAAATGGATTCTGTCATTTAAGGTTCCAGCATTGTACAATACACATTCATCTGTTGATTCAATTCATTGCAATCCAGTTCATAATTCAATTTAGTTCATATTAAAGACTTTTAAGTGAATCAGAAGCACTTGAACAAAGCACATGAGAAATGACACGTAAGTGTATTTTTCCATTCAAAAATGCATTTCAGTGCATAATACACCAGCAAAAGGATAAATGAATCAGGCAAAATAACTAAAGAACCTATACATTGATTAATTATCAATGTGGTTGCATTGACAAAACATTTTACCATGTAGTGTAAACATCAACATTGTGGAAAACAGAAATTTGGCATCAATAGTAGCTGACAACTGGTCCTTGTCATTCATCGAGGACGTCAAATGCTAAGCTAACCAAAACATTAGTATAGACTCACCGATCTCGTCAAAATGCATCGAATACGCAGCTTATTTGCGGTGGGTTTAAACTGGTAGTTGGCTCCTACAAGTTGACAGGTCATATGAAAAAGATCAGGACGTGATTGAATGATTTTAAAGTAAATCCCAAGCCAAACATACCTCGTAGCGTCATAATCCCGCTCTCCCGTCATGTATTGTGACAGCTTCCGGGGTAGCAGCTTATAAAGCTAACAAATTGGTTGGTTGCGGTCACACGACCCAAGGCACGCAAGGCACGTAGTATACACGCAATAGGTGGGGAAAAAAATACAATGGGCCAGTTTGGCACCCGTGTTATATCCCCATTCATCAAATGTCAGTTTCTTTATTTCAAACACAAATAAAAAATATAAACATTGGTTAACAAGAATACAAAAAATCTATAAATGTAATTTATTTTATGTAATTTAGAGAAGATAGTGTTTACAGTAAAATTCCAATTCGATTTAGTGAAAGCTACAAATTTAGTTTAAACTGTAACACTATTTGAAAGCAGCTTTTTTAGTAGTGATGAAAATTATCATTTTTAAAAATGTACAAATTTTAAGTTGAATTGTGTTAAATCAATATAATAAAGTAACTATAAACATCTCAATCAGAATTACATTGATTCTTAGCCCTATCAGTAATGAACATCCAAGAATATTAACAAACGATCCAGTGTTGTGATAAAAAACATCATACAGTCTACTACATGGCTTTGAGCAGTCTCCCCATTCACAGGTTTGGACACGCCTGAGGTCAAATTAGGTGACAACCTGAAGATCAACTTAATTCTGAACAAGCAACCAGGTGGAAGCAAAGACATCACTTATCTGGTGAGACCTGTTGGCTTTTGATTCTAGGTCATAAAAATACTTTAGTCATTGTTTACTGATTACTGAATTTGTGACTCTTTCCCCCCAGATCACCAGCAGGGGTCAGCTGGTGAAGTTTGGACGTTACAAAACAATAGGCCAAGTGCTGATCTCCCTCATAATTCCCGTTACCCAAGAGATGCTGCCGTCTTTCCGGATCATTGCCTTCTACCATCCCAGCGATAATGAAGTGGTGTCAGATTCAGTTTGGGTGGATGTTAAAGATTCATGCATGGGCTCGGTGAGTCATGTTCAAGCAGCTTTATCCCCCTGTTCAAGGCCAAAATGGAAAGTGCTGCCGCTCATGTCTACTTCGTATCTTTATGTACGTCTGTGTGACATAAATTGCAGCTGAAATTGGAGCCAACGAGACCTGGCACTACCAACGAGCCCCGCAAGTTGTTTGGCTTAAAGGTCTCTGGAGATCCAGGTGCCACAGTGGGACTGGTGGCCGTAGACAAAGGTGTTTACGTCCTAAACAGCAAGCACAGACTCACACAGAAAAAAGTAGGTCCCTGCACGTTTAAAAGCTCTTAATTGTTTGATGATTGAGTTGGATAATTCCTGATCAGTCACCAGAATTTTTGCCTGATTTACAAGGGAATCTATGACCTTCAGATGTCTTATTTTTTTGCATCTCAGATTTGGGATGAGGTGGAGAAGTTTGACACTGGCTGCACTCCTGGTGGAGGGAAGAATGGCTTGAGTGTGTTCTTTGATGCTGGGCTGTTATTTGAGTCCAGTACTGCATCAGGAACAGTTTACAGACAAGGTAAGCACATTATTACTATGCTGGATTGAAACAAAATAAGTATGTTATAGCTAATATTCAACATACAAAATGACAACAGGAGGTTTAAACTGTTGTGTTGCCTTTCCTTGTGAATGCCTTGTCATTAAAGATAAGAGGCAGTAGGCTTATATGAATACAAACATAAACTGGGGCAAAAAAAGTAGTTAGTCATTCACCAATTGTGCATTTGTCCTACTTAAAAAGATGAGACAGGCATGTAATTTTCGTCATAGGTACACATCAACTATGAGAGACAGAATGAGAAAAGAAATCCATTAAATCACATCGTCTGATTTTTAAAGAATTTATTAGTAAATTATGGTGGAAAATAATTATTTGGTCTCCTACAAACAAGGCATCTCTCTGGCTCTCACAGACCTGTAACTGTAAGAGGATCCTCTGTCCTCCACTTGTTACCTGTATTAATTACTCCTGTTTGAACTGGTTATCTATATAAAAGAAACCTGTCCAAAACCTCAAACAATCAGACTCCAAACTTCACTACGGCCAAGACTGACTGTGCAAGAGGTAAGCAGGTTGGTGTGAAGAAATCAACTGTGGGAGCAATTATTAGGAAATGGAAGACAAACAAGACCACTGATAATCTCCCTCCATCTGGGGCTCCTCACAAGATCTCACCATCTTGGGTAAAATGATCACAATAACCATGAGCAAAAATCCCAGAACCACATTGGGGGGGGGGTTAGGGAATGACCTGCAGAAAGCTTGAACCAAAGTAATAAGGCTACCATCAGTAACACACTACACTGCCAATTCCTACAGTGCCAGACGTGCCCCACTGCTAAAGTCAGTACATGTTCTAAAGTTTGCTAGAGAGCTTATGACCGGCAGAGAGCTGGGAGCAATCTATCAAAAGTTATCATTAGTAACACACAACGCCACAAGGGACTCAAATCCTGCAGTGCCAGATGAGTCCCCTTGCTAAAGCCAGTACATATGCAGGCCCATCAAAATTTTGCTAGTGAGCTTTTAGATGATCCAGAAGAGGATTGGGAGGATGTCCTATGGTCAGATGAAACCAAAATAGACCTTTTTGGTAAGAACTCTCCTATAGGGAATCTCCTCGAACACTTGGACCAAAGCATCCGCCAATTACTGGACAGTCTGAGGTGTTATCTGGTATCGGCGGATGGACAGAGACATGATGTCCGAGATGCTCAATTGGATTAAGGTCTGGGGCCGCTACTTGAAGGTACATCAATACCTTTAACTAGCAGGAACTGCTGACACACTCCAGCCGCACAAGGCCTAGCATTGTCTTGAACTGCAGAAACAAAAAACCTGTTGTCACTCACAATTCCGAGGTAAATATTCTTGAAAAAAGGTACATTTTTGTGTCTGACCCTCTCAAACAACCTCAGCTGTTATTCAAAGAACAGTAGTATTGTTAAGAAAGCTTGGCAGCGTCTTTTCTTTTTTAGGCAACTCTGGAATTCACTCAATACAAAACTATTCTTTTACATCAATGTTGCATTAAAGTGCTCTCACCAGTTCTTTCAGTGTGTGGCTGTGAAAGTAAAGAAATCTCTAAATCTAAATCTCTAAGAAGTGTGGAAGTTCTTTCTGCAACCAGGACTATCGGATGCAAACTTGCAGTCCTGGAGGTTATCTATAAATCCTGACTCCGAAGTAGTGCAATACTTATTGTAAAGGATCTCTCTGGTCATCCTGCTAATGGGGTGTTTGGCCCTCTACTATCTAGCAGAAGATATTAAGTGTTCATCATTGCGTCATACCGGAAGATTCTTCTTCTACATTAAGCACAAATATGAGGAAAGTACCTTGTTGGGCTGCACATAGAGTTGCATTTTAACTGCTGCAGTTGGCTGAGCAGCCAATTAACTAGCCCTTTATATAAGTTTAATCAAATTGCTCCTAATTTATTTATTTATGTTTTTAATCTGTGTCATTGTGTTTTTTTGTTTTGGGGAGCCTTGCAGTTATTGTTCTAATGCTATTAGGCTGTTACATTTGGCAAAGAAATTGGTTTGTTGATTTATGGATTGACTAACTGACTGATTGACTGGCTGATTAGGAGGAACTCAAGGATCAATCGCATATGGTTGTGCATATCATGCATATGGTCTCACAAAGGGTCTGAGAATCTAATCTCGGTACCTGATGGGAGTCAGGGTACCTCTGGTGAGGACATAGAGAGTCAAAGAAATGCCACCCCAAACAACACCCGACCAACTGCCAAACCTGTCATGTCGGCCAATTTTTCTGGCAGCAGAATGTTCTCCATGGCCTCTCCAGACTCTGTTACATCTGTCACGTGTGCTTAGTGTGAACCTGCTTTCATCTGTGAAGAGCACAGTGTTTTTGTGAAAAATTCACCGAACTCTGTGTTCTCTAGCAAATGCCTAACATCTTGCATGGTGCTGTGCTGTTAGCTTAGCTTCCACCTGTGGATAATGGTCTCTCATACCACCCTTAAGGAGTCTTTTTCTGACACTTTGAGCAGACACCTGCATTTGTGGCCTGCTGGAGGTCATTTTGCGGGGCTCTGGAATTGCTCCTCCTGTTGCTTCTTGGACAAAGGTGGAGGTAGTGGTACTGATGTAGGTTTGCTGACTTCCTACAGCCTCCTCCATATTGCCTGATGTTCTAGCCTATCTCTTGGTAGCGTTCCCATGCTCTGGACACTACGCTGACAGACAAAGCAAACCTTCTTGCCACAGCTCGCATTGATGTGCCATCCCGGATGAGTTGCACCACTGGGGCACTTATGTGGGTTGTAGATGCAGTCTCATGGAACAGCTAGAGTAAAAACACTGCCAGCAATGGGGGGCTTTTTGTAAAGATAAGTATTAACAGCAATAGTTTGGGTTATTTACTGTAGCCTGTTTTAGGAGAAAAAAAAAAGGTTTTATTTCTAAGTGCACAGCAAAGGACTGGGGCACTGTAAAAAGATCTGACCTGTTTCCAATGTCTCACCTGACTCAAGGATAAATATTACATTTCCTATGTTGCTTCACTCATGGACTCCGCTTTGGGGAAGGAACACCTGCAGAGTGACAACTCATAAGCTGCAAGCCAAAGTCTGTTAGTCAGGCAAGGCTCACAGCAGAAGTTGGCACATTTAGAGCCACTCCTGCCACATATCCTCTCATTTTATCAAAAAAACTCTCACTACTTAGAGCTATGGTTCATTGTAATGGGACAAAATACATTCACCAAAGAATGCTCCAATTCTCAGTTTATGGCATAAAATGACATTACAGTTTTCGGGAGCCAGCTCGCGACCCAAGAGACTTGAGGTGCGGCTCGCGAGATACGAGTCAGGCAAATCACCGGAAGTAGGTCGGAGGGAAGAGGTACAAACAGTTTGTGTCACGGGTGGGCGGGGTCTGCAGCTATACGACCGGCCCTCCGTTGGACCCGGCTGTCGTGCACTGAGTCCTGTGCAGTTTTAACCACCCGGGCCAAGTTGTTCCTGTCTTGAGTGGTGCAGCTCCCGTACCACACCATAGCACTCAGACAGAGGATGCTATCAATGGTTGCTCTGTAGAAGTTCCTCAGAAGTTGAGATGAGAGTGCAGTTCTTTTAAGCTTCCTGAGGAAGAAGAGTCTCTGTTGAGCCTTTTTCACCAGGTGGGATGTGTGCAGTGATCAGGTGAGGTCAGATGTGATTTGGATCCCCAGGAGCTTGATGTGATCTACCCGCTCCACCTCCTCCCCATAAATGAGGAGTGGTGTGTGTACCACCTTCCTAGACCTTCTGAAATACATGATGACCTCTTTGGTCTTGGATGTGTTCAGGATGAGGTTGTTGTTGGCACACCATCCTGTTAGGTGCTGGACCTCCTCTCTGTAGTGGGTCTCATCATTGTTGGATATGAGATCTACTACGGTGGTGTCATCGGCAAACTGTAAAACCATGTTTGTGGGATGAATAGCATAGCAGTCATGGGTGAACAGAATGAAGAGGGTTGGGCTGAGGAAATTAAAGAAAAGATAAAGCCTGACATCAGGCTCGACGCGTGGATGCAAAAGCAGGAACACAGAGGTACGTTGAATCAAGGTTTCTTTATCTTTTCTTTAATTTCGAAGCAGCTACTCGAAGTACAAAGAATGCAAAATGATCCCGTGACAGACACTGGGTGGAGGAACTTAAATACACAGCAATGATGAACAACAGGTGTGCGAACAGGTGCAATTCATAAACAGAAGTAAAGGTAGAGGCAACACAAACGGGAGAAACCGGAAGTAACCAAAATAAAGGCCCAAAGAACCCGGAAACCCCACAACCAATCTAGAAAGCGAAACAAACTAACCCACCCTGGCCCCTGAACCTCACATTATTGAGGAGCCGGTTTAGCTCCTGCTGGTTTTTGGCGCCTTCCGTCCGTGAAACCTGGGTTCGAATCTGGGCTGCTCCCTGTTCCCTTCTCTACTTCTCTGCCGGTCCCAAGCCCGGTTGTTTTGAGAAGGTTGCGTCAGGAAGGACATCCGGTGTAAAACATTGCCAAGTAAACCACGCGACTTGTTCGCTGTGGCAACCCCTGATGGGAAAAAGCAGAAAGAGAAAGAAGAAGTTTAACAGAATTATTGAAAAAACAAAAATAATGAAATAGGGCTGGACAAAAATGATGGTACCTCCATAAAAGACTGAGAACTAATTGCCCTGGGGGTCATGATCAACTCAGGTATGTCCTTTAATTGATATCACAGCTGTTTTCAAACCCATAATCAGTCAGTCTGCCTATTTAAAGGGAGACAAATAGTCACATGACTGTTTGGTGAAAAGGTGTGTATCACACTGAACATGGACAACATGAAGCGTAAGACAGAATAGTCCCAGGACATTAGAAACAAAATTATAGACAAACATTGTAAAGGTTAAGGCTGTAAAACCAATCTCTAAGCAGCTTGAAGTTCCTGTGACGACAGTGGCACATATTATTCAGAAGTTTAAGACCCACGGGACAGCAGCCAACCTCCCTTGACGTGGCCGGAAGAGGAAAATTGGTGACAAATTGAGGAGACAGATAGTTCACACTGTATCCAAAGAACCCAGAACAAGCTCCAAACCATTTAGAAACCATTTAATTGCAGTGATTGCCTCAAGAGGTTGTGCAACAAAATATTAAGTTATGGGTACCATCATTTTTGTCCAGCCCTATTTCATTAGTTTTTTTTTTCAATAATTCTGTTAATCAACAACGCAACAGTAATGGCTGATTTTGATTATTTAGTTTTCAATAAATTTAAATGTATTGTTACTTTTGAACATTTCAAGTAATTTCAGTGAGCATTGTGGACTTTATTTTCTTTAACTGAGGGGTACCAACAATTTTGTCCACCACTGTACCTGAGGGCTTGTTGGAAGATCAACTGGCATTGTAGGAGGAAGCGGCTGCAAGCTTCTACTTCGTCGTTGAAAGGTTCCGCCTGCTGGTGGAAGTTTTCCTGTGACGGAGCAGAGGTGGTGGTAGCAATGTTGCTTGAGGCGGCCATGGGAGTAGCGGGTATGCCTCTGGTTAAGTCCATTAGGGTTTGTGAAATCCTGTCAATACGGCGAAACAGGTCTTGTTGCGATGAAGCAATCTGGGCTAAAGCATCGGCGTGATGATCCAGGAGGACTCCCTGCTGAGAGACTGTGAAGCGAAGACCTTCCGGGTCAGCTGGGTCTGGAGTTTGGCCAGTTCGTTCTGTCATGATCAGCTATGACAAAAAAGACCCAGATACTGGAACCCAGAAAGATCACGCAAGTCTGTAGTGGATTATAGTAAGATTTATTGTCCTGTTGACTCAAAGGAGCTTCAGCAGCTGAGAAGAAGGTGATGGAATGAGGACCATTAGGTGAGTTCGAGCTTTCCTGATGAATGGAGGCAAGGCCATGGGTATTGAGCTTGTGTGCTGGTGAGCCAACTCTGTGGCCAAGATACGTGGCGTGTTGTGGAGTTATGGCGTGGCTGGAGGTTTTGGATCTCAGGTGGAATTCTGGTAGATCAAGTAGTGACAATACCCAGGTTGACACTCGTAGGAGATGTCATGTAGACGATGAGGAATACATGGCTAGTAGAGCAGGCGAAGAGAAAAACCAAACTTGGCCGACAATAGAACACATGAGACCAGGTACTGCACCATAAAGGGGCAGTGGACTGGGAAGTTCCATCTTAAATAGGAGCAGGCAAGCTGATGAGGAGAGTGCAGAGAAGGGAGAGGGGAAGGAGAGGACTCCCGGAGGAACTATGACACCCTTTTTATTTGAATGTGGAAAAACAACAGTGGGCTAAACTTTTTGAAATTAGAATATCAATGGATTTGCCATTAGTTCTTGTTTACATGTTTGTGGATATTTAATTTACACGTGATTACCTTGCAAGTAATACAAGGAATCTGAAAACTGTGAAGTGGCCAGGAATATATCGCTGAGTCAAAATGGTTAAATTTTTGGCTAAAGATGTCCTGGATGGATTTTAGGTCAGTGGATCAGATCGTTCAAAATGAACCCATATTGACTATAAATGTTATCATCAGTCACAATTTGTGATATTAACTGAAATGTTAAAATGAATCATTACACTTCTGAGTGAGTACATGTGATGTTGAGATGGGTAGGCTTGGTATAGGGCCCCCTGTACACCACCTTGAGCTGCTGCTGCCTCTGTCAGGGTGTGTGTAGGGGGGTGGGGGGAGTAGGCAGTAGGCCTCTCCTCTGCCACAAATATTCTTCTCAGAGATTTGTGATTGAGCTGCTGTGAGAAGAAGTAGTTGCAGAAACCGGCTTCTTTCTGCAACCAATCCACTTCCTCAGACCACTGCAGACCGGCCTGTATCTGGATCTTAAAGGAAATGCTTAATGGTTTGTATTTCTCTTGTTAGCATGAAACATAGAGCTTTCTGCTGACCAGGTTCCAAAGGGTGTAATGGAGACACTGGAGCAGATTCCACCTCCACTAGCTTGAAGACAACCAAAAACCTTTGGTATTTAGCTAACTTTGTCGTTGATATCTTACTAAAACCTGTGGTTATAATCAAATGAGGCATGTGGACATGCGGACAGTGGTATATTATATAAACAAACCTGGTACGGAGGGTCTGATCAGCATGTAACCATAGAAAACCAAAGGAGCAGAATTGGGGGGGGGGGGTAGGGGATGTTTTAGCATCTCTAGACCACTACTTCTGTGTGAAAGACCTTTCAAAGTGTCTTTACTGTTTCCCTTCTTTGATCGAACTTTTCAAGCTTCTTTTTGCTCATCTGTTTCTGTTCTGTTCTTGTTTCAGAAAAGAAATGTGCAGCACCGTCCAGGAGAAGGCGGGCCTCAACCATCATGGATGTCAGAACCACATTATGTGAGAAGTGAAGCAAATATCAATGCATGCAATGTCATTTCAATTCTTAAGGAAGAAAGACAGTTTCTCTACTTTATTCACAATATTTGTCTCCTAACTGTTTCCATCTAAACTTCTCATTGTGGTTAGTGAGTCAGTATAAAGAAGATCTACAGCGGGAATGTTGTTTGGACGGCATGAAGAACTCCCCAGTTTCATACACATGTGAGCGTCGCTCTGAGTACATTCTGGATGGTCAGGCTTGTGTCGATGCTTTTGTCACCTGCTGCAAAGAAATGGAAAAACAACAGCTTGAAAACAAAGAGGACAGCCTGCAGCTGGCCCGCAGTAAGTTTCTGCATCAACAACACTGACTGTTCACATGGAAACAAACACCTCAAAGTTTCTTTCTGTATTAAGTGGTGGCTGTTGAGCAGTGGCAGGGCGGTTGACCCCTGATTGGAAGATTGCAGGTGTCCTTGGGAAATACACTGAGCCCCACCTTGCCTCAATCAGTGTGTGAATGTCTGTGTAAATGGGTGAATGGTTTTATGACTGTATAGCTCTTTGGGACTTTGAGGAAGGTAGAAAATCACTGTACAAGTGTACGCCATTCATCATTCCAGGTGAGACCGATGACAGCTACATGGATAGCAATGAAATCGTTACTCGCAGCAATTTCCCGGAAAGCTGGCTGTGGACTGATATTATTTTGCCACAATGCCCCCAAAATATACCTAACTGGTGAGTCCACAATAAAGGCTGTCCTGCTGGAGGGACACTCTTCCATTTACCTGTAACCCTCCCTTTGCCAGCTGTCTCTGAAAGTTCTCCCACCTTTTTTGTGCTTTAGTGACTCCACTTCATTTGTGAAAAATGTTCCTCTGCCCGATTCCATCACAACCTGGGAGTTCACCGGCATCAGCCTCTCAAGAACTCATGGTTAGTGAATAGTCAGCTCCTTTTTCATTAAATGACCCCTGCACTATGACCACTTCTGTAAACGTTTGATTCCTGTGGTATTTATTGAAGGCATCTGTGTGGGAGAGTCCTTGGAGGTGATTGTTCGCAAAGATTTCTTCATAGACCTCCGGCTGCCGTACTCAGCCGTCCGCGGAGAGCAGCTGGAAGTGAAAGCCATTCTACACAACTACAGGCCAGAGATCATAACCGTAAGAGCAGCGAAGCAGGATTATGACTGAAACTTAGACATGAGAGATATGAAAATGGTTGATCAGCCAATGACACATTTGAATTCTTGTAACTATGGGCTCTGAGCTGCTAATTGCAGACTGAGGAGTAAGCAATGAGTGTGAATGTTAACACAAGACCACAAATGTACCTTCATTCTACAATTAATCTTCATTTGTTGAAAGACTCTGAATTTTCTCCACCATTTTGTCTTTTATCAGGTTCGTATAGATCTACTTGAGGTAAAGGACATGTGCAGCGCAGCTTCTAAACGTGGGAAATATCGACAAGAGGTGAATGTTGGCACCATGTCCACAAGATCTGTTCCCTTCATCATTATTCCCATGAAGGAGGGGACTCTTCCCATCGAGGTCAAAGCTGCTGTCAAAGACTCATACCTGAGTGATGGAGTGAAGAAAGACCTGCGGGTGGTTGTAAGTCAATCCATTGATTTTATTTTAACATGACCGTAGTCTCAGCCTGCACATTGTTCTCATTGTACAAAAATAGCACAGCTGGGATTCACACAGTATTTTTTAATTAAAAGCAATAGCATTATATTGACTAAATCTTAAAAAAGTATCTAAGGCTTCCCTAAAAATAACTATTGTGACAGATACAAAGAAAATCAGTTTGAAGCACCAGTATGCAGTACCAAAAATAAGCTTATTGTCCAATAAATTCTTCCTCAGCCTCCAGGAGTTTTAGTTAAAGCTTTAGAAACTGTAACCTTGGATCCAACTCATAAGGGGAAAAGTGAGTCCTATACATGATTTTTGAATGAATTGAAGTAATTTTTTAACATGGCAATAAGTGTCTCTGTGGACTCCTGTATTCTATAATGGCCCACTGTGGGTTTTTTAGACGGTGAACAAGTGGAAGTTCTGAACAGCAAAATTCCCAAAAGTAATATGATTCCCAACTCACCTACAAGCACTCAGATCTCAGTGACAGGTCAGTTTTCATCCTCAAACTGAGCTTTGCATGTTTGCTTTTAAACATATATCCACTTTGGTTCGTCATTTTGGACACAGGCAGAGAACAGGTTTCTGGACTGGTAGAAAATGCCATCAGTGGAAAGTCTATGGGTACTCTGATTAGACAACCCGGTGGTTGTGGAGAGCAGAACATGATTGGCATGACCTTACCTGTCATTGCAACCATATATTTGGACAAAACCAACCAATGGGAAGCCGTTGGCTTTGAGAAACGGGCTGAGGCCCTTCAGCACATAAAAACAGGTAAGATGAAAGTTCTGGGTTCAAAAGCTTTGCTTGTATGCAAAGGGAAGTCATGGGTCATTCTCTAACAAACATCCATTTTTCTACACAGGCTACAACAACGAGCTAGCCTACCTAAAAAACGACGGCTCTTTTGCTGTATATCCTAAAAGTCCAAGCAGCTCCTGGTAAGGTCATCATTATTATCCATCCATCCTTTCATTCATCCATCGACCATCTCAGTGCTGTCATACAGTTTATTTTTTTCTGTGTGATTAAATAATCACGACCTGTAATTGACTAATCTAATGAATCTAATTATAATCTAACCTACTAATTGCTGCGAATAGCTTCATTTTCAGGTATTTTCACTTAAATTCCTGACGCTGCCCACAGTGAAGGATCAGAATTTGATTCAATTTATTTTGATTGTACTGATGGGATGTGTATGTGTTGGTGTTTATTTATTAATTTTGTTTTATTTATTTATTTTTACTATGTTTACTATTTTAACTACAATACTTTTTATTGTACCAATTTCTGTTTTATTATAGGAAGCACTTTGAGATGCTCTGCAGCAGAAAAAGTGATATACAGATAAAGCTGAATTTAATTGAATTGAAAATACTAAAAAAGGGGCTTTATGAAGTTTTACATAAATCTGTACCACAACTTTTAATTAATAGTATATTATATATGTGGACATTTGTAATTCCATAGTTTACTATGCGATGCAATCAGCCATTTGCGTGGCAAACGAACTCATCACAATGAAGACTTAATCTGGCTTTATTCCTTACATAATAGATATATATTTAATTTATTCATCTTCTACTCTTTTTTACCTTTCGGGGTCACGGTGCTGCCAGAGCCTATCCCGGCCACTTGTGGGCGAAGGCAGGGGACACCCTTATGAGGTGCCGTGTAAGACATTATTCAGGATTAGCATTCATAAACACTTATGAAATCTCTCACACACACTAGTGAAATGCTTGTATACATACAACTGAAGATAGAGTCATTCACATAAACATGTGAAATCTCTGACATACACATGTGAAATCTCTGACATACACATGTGAAATCTCTCACATACACATGTGAAATCTCTCACATACACGTGGAAATTCTCTTACACTTCTCTTACACACTACTCAAAATCCTGTCACACATACTACTGAAAATTTCGATTAAAAACAGAAGGCATTTCAGTAGAAACGGAAGTTGGCTGATTATCGCAAGATTTAATGGCAGTCTATGGTGATGTGTATCGGCAGCCTAAAACAACTCGGACTAAAGTAACAACTCTAAACTATAATAGACTGGCTAAGGCAGAGAGCCCTGTGCGGGACTATTTTATTCATCCCGCTCCTGCCCGCACGCGGAGCAGGATGTTACTCTCTGAGTAAGAAGACGCTGGCTGTGCCTTTCGGTTCGTGCTATAACCGCCGGCCCAAGGAGCTTATTTGCAGCCATTAAAATATATTTATTAAAAAAGTCAGCGAGAGAGAAGCCCAGCCCGAATTTCGGGCCGGGTCAGGTTTGTGACACAGGCACATAAAGGTATCATATTTTCTGTATTTTACACCCTGTCAGGTGAAGAGGTCCTATGTTTTCCTTTTATTTTATTGTATGTGTGTATTGGGTGTATTTGTGTACAGGGGATGCTGCTGACGTCACCCCTCACAGCTGATGCGATCAGCTGGGGTGCGTAAACACACGGCATGGCTTCCAGGTTAAAAAGAGACAGACAAGGTGGGATGGAGGCCTAAGAAGAGTGAGAAACTCTAACAAAACTGAAAGGGAGACTATGAGGGCCCTTCCAAGGAGCAAGCACCCACAGAATACCCGGAAACCGACCAACAGGAGTTACAGAGGAGGTTTTGAGTCGACGTGGACCTTTCAAAATTCTGCCGCTGGGATTATAATTATTTTCTTTTGGGAATGGATGTGGCTGGAAAGTGACCAAGATCAAAGTCAGACTCCCTAACGTTAACCCGAAGGACGGGGTGAGATCCTTTCAGTTTTTCTTTTTCTTTTGACTTTGGGAGGAATCCATAAGTTGACGCGCTTCCGCGCGTACAGGTGGAGGACACTAGACGGACAAATAGGGTGTCATTGTAATCGCATGCACGTACCTATATTTAAATACCCGGAGCGCGATTCATGGAGTTTGTCTAGAAACTGTAAATTGTGCTGGATAAAGAGCAGATCTTGATTTAATTGGTTGTTTATTTGTTCATTTGTGTTCAATCAACCCGCGACAATTATCTTAAGACTCTAAATGAACTGTAGAGTGTTACAGGTTCTGACTCGGGCTCGGGCTTAAGATCTTACCTCTAATATCAATACAAATACTTGTTTCAAGTTGTTTTAGGCTGCCGATACACATCACCATAGCAACGCTTTTGACTGCCGTTAAATCTCACAATAATCAGCCAACTTCCGTTTCTACTGAAATGCCTTCTGTTTCTATCAAACTTTCAGTAGTATGTGTAAGAGGATTTTCGGTAGTGTGTGTGAGAGGATTTCCAGTAGTGTGTGTGAGAGGACTTTCAGTAGTGTGTGTGAGAGGATTTTTGGTAGTGTGTGTGAGAGGATTTTTGGTATTGAGTGTGAGAGGATCTTCGGTAGTGTGTGTAAGAGGATTTTCACATGTGTATGTGAAAGATTTTACACGTGTATGTGAGAGATTTCACATGTGTATGTGAATGACTCTATCTTCAGTTGTATGTATACAAGCATTTCACTAGTGTGTGTGAGAGATTTCATAAGTGTTTATGAATGCTAATTCTGAATAATGTCCTACACGGCACCTCATACAGTGTCATTGTTATACATAATATATTAGGGGGAAAAAATTAAAATTGACAATAAACTCCCACAAGCACCAGAATAAAGTATATCAAAAACATCCACCTTCTTTCTACGTTCTTCGTGGCAAAATATGAGTGCAACAAAACAAATCAACGATGCCAGAAGTCCCGTCGCGACAGGGGAAACAAATTCTGGCAGGGAAACCTACGAGGCACGTTGTCACAGTAACATGACAACTTGAAGCTTTTTGTAAAAAAAGTGTGAATTTAAAAACACAACGAGAATTAAAATATCACTTCTTCTCAAATGTTGTATGCCACGGATCCCGAAATCCATGCGCACAGATTGCTAAACCGTGCGCACGGTTTACTAATCTGTGTGCACAGTTTATAGGATTATAAGATTTTCTTCTATTTAACCACTGGCCCCCGGGGGGCTCTATACTTTTGCATCTGCAAAGGCATTTCCTTAATAGGATCTGTTTTTTTTTGTGTGTGCCTTGCATTAACATACTGGCGCTTTAGTAAGACTCAACTCAACTTTACTTATAAAGCACTTTAAACAGAAGAAGGTTCAGTGCTGAACAAAACAAAAAATTAATAAAAGCACATGATATTATAAAGCATAAAACACATAAAATTGGTCAGGATTCCAACTCAATTAAAAGCCAAAGTGAAAAAATATGTTTTAAGAGCAGATTTAAAAATACCAGGTGAGTCTATCTGTCTGAGGTACAGTGGCAATTCGTTCCAGATTTTTGGTCCGAAGACTGAGAAGGCTCGGTCACCTTTCAGTTTTCTCCTGGTCTTCGCGACGACCAGCTGTGTCTGATTTGTTGTCCTAAGGGAGTGGGGGGGAGTGTACACCTGAATCAGGTCAGACAGATATTTTGGAGCGAGTCCATGGATAAAGTCCATACGCCGTAATTTCTAAATAAAATGACTTGCCGCTTGCTATCACTTCTTCTATTATTTTTTAGCGTCATAATCTCAGGGCTCACCGGCGCCCCCTAACATGAGGCACGAGAACTACTGGCCTCACCCAGCGGCTTTTTTGCCGGCGTTTAGCGCTCAGCACAAGAAACACGTCCCTCACATACAGTTATTTCTAAAAACAAACACTGTACATCATATACATCTGCTAAATTATGTAAACTCAGCTCATATAGTACAAGTGATTGAACCGACATACAGAGAGACAGCAGTACCGTCTGAGTGCATAGGTATTGCGCAATCCAAGGTGAGGGTCAGCGGGCTGGTGCCTCATCGCACGTCACTTCTTAGTATCTGAACAGCAAATGCGGAAATTCAGCGATTTTGAAAAGAAAAAACACCCAAAAATGGTACATTTAAATGGAAAATGACTGCAAAGCACAAATTACTGATTAAATATAATAATCGATTTTATTTTATTTTTTTCTTCCCATAATGACAGGTGAGGCACAGCCTCACCTGCCTCTCCTGACTGCACATCACTGCTTCTGAAAACACAATTATTGTCATTAACGGCGGCTTTAGCGACTTTAAAACTGCAGTTAACAACAATGATCACATCTTCAAATGTCACAGATAGGATTCATAAGACCCAAACTTTTTTTATTGTAGTTGGCCAGCCAATTCCCTCTGTTCTGAAAGACCTTTATGTTACAAGTCTATTTGTTATAGTTCTAATATATTTTAACGGTTTTTGTGTATGACTTTTGACTGTTTTTGCAACGTAGCTTTCATGTGCCATTACTTCAAATGTTGTGTTAAGCCATTAGAGGGCAGTGTCGCTGGAGTCACCGTTGAACATTTATTTTGAAGAAACACAAGGCTTCCTGTCTTCCTGCTTTAGCGTTCTGACCAATGAGTTGTATCACTACAGGAGACACGCCCGCTTGAGAAGCCTGGCCGACGGTGGCGGAGCGCGACGCCATCTTGGTGAGGTCGACGACGCCCACATGAGAATGATTTCTATTGCTTTTAGTGGTGTCTAAATAGCTTTTATATACTATATATATTTTTATATTTATATATATTTATACATATATGTAAATATATTATATTTATATATATAATATATATATTGATACATCATTTGTTGTTAAAGAGAAACAGTTGAAACCCGCACAATGAACTGGTATTATGCAAAAAATGTGTTCACATGCATCATGCACTGCAGTAGTAACTTAACCTCACCAAGATGGCGGTGCTCTCCTCCCATGAGGAACCACGTGATGTCTCCTCTAGTGATATAACTCATTGGTTCTGACTCCGTTGTTCATCTGCATGAATGAAAAGCCCTTCAAGAAAAAAAGTTATCTGTGATTTTGTAAGAGAACGAGAGTCGTGGTATTG
>CM074490.1:11906636-11993594 GCA_037389245.1 Oryzias sinensis
CATTTTAGAAGAACATAAACACTCACCTGAGCACAGGTGTTAGCTCACCTTTGCACTAACAGTTTGCATGACTGAATGACTGAAATATTTCACACTAGTTGGTTTTAAGGCATAAGTATGCGTGTGAACACTATCTGTTTTGTATATATGTCGACAGGTGGACATTTTTTGCAGCTAGCAGTAGGTTTATAACATTTGAGTGTGTGTGTGGACAGGCTCCGCCCTTATTGTACTACATTTGAACCTTACCATAATGATTAACATCCAGTAAACTTGTTGCTTTATGCTGCTTCATGGTCTTATCCCCCTTCCCCTCCTATTATCACCTCCTACCCCCCCTCTCTCTATCGCCCCTCTCTCTTCTTCCCCTCTTTCCTTTTCCGTCCGGTCCAACTCCAAAGATTTTCAGACATGATTGAAATTAATAAAGTTTGGCTCAATTACAAAAGGGGTTTATCCAGACATACCTTTGGTTTGTCTGAAGATTAATAACCCCTCTTGTTAAAGTAAAATATGTCCAACACAAGAGGCCCTCAGCTCTCATCTGTCTGCCCAGCTGTTGGACAGGACAAGTTAAAAAAAATAAAAAATAAAAAAAAAAATAAAAAAAAAATAAATGATGAATGATGATCAAGAATAGAGAAGAGAAGAAGGGTAAAAGTAGATGAGAAAAGAGGACAGAGCCCCAGTGCACCATAGTTACCCCATCTTCAACCTTTAGCAGCCTTTTAAAATAAATAGTTATTGTTATTAAGTTTAATTTAAACACATTAACATTAAGTTAAATAATATCTGAATACTAACTAGTCTGACTATAAGCCTGTCCAAAGGAAAAGGAATGTTTTCAGTTTAACTTTGAAGGTAGAAACTGAATCGGCCTCTCTTACGTGAGCTGGGAGCTCATTCCATAAAACAGGGGTTTGGTGGCTAAACGCTCTACCACCAACCGTACTTTTACTAATTCTAAGAACCACAAGCAGTCCTGCATTTTGTGAGCGAAGTGTTCTTATTGGATGGTAAAGGACTATGAGGTCCTTAATATAGGACGGGGCCAGTCAATGTAAGGCCTTATAGGTTATAAGGAGAATCTTGAACTTGATACTAGAATCAGCTGGGAGCCAATGGAGCGAAACTAACACAGGAGTGATGTGATCTCTTCTGCTAGTTCCTGTTAACAATCTAGCTGCTGCGTTCTGAATAAGCTGGAGACTTCTTAAGGAATTCTTAGGACACGCTGCTAACAAGGAGTTACAGTAATCCAGCCTCGACGTAACAAATGAGTTTTTCAGCATCACTCTTAGAAAGTATATTTATGATCTTAGCAATATTCCGCAGGTGAAAAAAGGCAGTTCTACACTCCTGAGATATGTGAGCCTTAAATGATAAGTCCTGGTCAAATAAAAAATACACCCCATAGTAATATCAGATCATACACCTGTTACTCTTGATATTTTTCTCCCAGGCAACTCTTTGTCATGGTCTCCATGGCGGTTTATCCCATTGCTGCCCATTAGTGAGCGTTAAGGCCTTATACCAGATGCATCTGGAAATGCAATTTGGGAAGCATGTAAAGGATTTTTGAGAGGGGAAGTAACATCATACAGTGCCTATAAAAATAAGATTGCCTTACAAAAGAGCCTTGATCTTTTCTCTGCTATATTGGATCTGCAAAATAGTGCTGATCTGTTTAAGAAACTGCTTATAAAAAAGGCAGAATTTGACTCAATGGCCACAGATAAGGCAGTGCAATTAGTACTCAGGACCCTTTAAAGCTATTATGAGTTTGAATTCAGGGATTTTTATTCTGCTCTATACACCTCTGAATGTTTTCCTGATGAGAAACGTTATGAAGCTTTCTTTTCACATCTTAATATTCCAACAGTCGAACCAGATGTAGCTGCTCAATTGAATAATCCTTTTACTGCTGAAGGACTCAAGAACGCTGTCATGTCCATGCAGAGTGGGAAATGCTCGGGACCTGACGGGTTCCCATTGGAATTTTTAAGGTTTTTATGGATAAATTATCCCCTTTAATGCTTAACATGTTACAGGCTTCAGCTGATCTTGGTGCCTTGTCGGCTACTCTGCGACAGGCCACAGTCTCCCTCATCCTAAAGAAATATAAAGATCCATAATGCTGCAGCAGTTATGGGCCTATATCTTTGCTGTGTGCCGATGTTAAAATTGTAGCAAAATCCATTTATACTCTAAGACGCTTTGGCTTTAGCTTTAAATTTCTATCATGGATCAAATTACTATATACATCACCTGTGGCACGTGTTCGCACTAGTTTACTACTCGAAATACTTCCCCTTGGGACGTGGGTTTATACAGGGCTGTCCTCTTTCCCCCTCTTTTATTTGTGCAAGCCATTGAACCACTCGTGGTGGCCATTAGAACTACCTCTATGTGCGGTATCCTAAGAGGTCGTGTAGATAACAAAGTAGCCTTATACGCGGATGAAAAATATTGGAATTGTGTCGCTGTTTCAATATTTATGGACCTGACTGTACTTGGCAGCGGTTTCCCTCCCATGGTTGCCGTTTGGAAACGGCCCCTCCTCTCTCGGTTTTAATTGTACCTTAGACGTGTAGGACCCTTGGTAGGGGAAGTGCTTGGACATGACGGGTTCCCATTGGAATTTTTTAAGGTTTTTATGGATAAATTATCCCCTTTAATGCTTAACATGTTACAGGCTTCAGCTGATCTTGGTGCCTTGTCGGCTACTCTGCGACAGGCCACAGTCTCCCTCATCCTAAAGAAATATAAAGATCCATAATGCTGCAGCAGTTATGGGCCTATATCTTTGCTGTGTGCCGATGTTAAAATTGTAGCAAAATCCATTTATACTCTGAGACGCTTTGGCTTTAGCTTTAAATTTCTATCATGGATTAAATTACTATATACATCACCTGTGGCACGTGTTCGCACTAGTTGACTACTCGAAATACTTCCCCTTGGGACGTGGGTTTATACAGGGCTGTCCTCTTTCCCCCTCTTTTATTTGTGCAAGCCATTGAACCACTCGTGGTGGCCATTAGAACTACCTCTATGTGCGGTATCCTAAGAGGTCGTGTAGATAACAAAGTAGCCTTATACACGGATGAAAAATATTGGAATTGTGTCGCTGTTTCAATATTTATGGACCTGACTGTACTTGGCAGCGGTTTCCCTCCCATGGTTGCCGTTTGGAAACGGCCCCTCCTCTCTCGGTTTTAATTGTACCTTAGACGTGTAGGACCCTTGGTAGGGGAAGTGCTTGGACATGACTGCCAGCAAGCAGCAGATGTCTTCTCACCACGCTACCAGCCCATTTTAACTGCACCTTAAACATTTAGGGCCTCTTGGCGGAGAGGGTGTTTGGACATCACTGTGAGTCGGTGCCCTACCCACCAATTTTAACTGCACCCTTTAGTATACAGCACTGTTTAGTACTCTCTCCTGGGGTGCGCACTTGGGGCAGGTCCCCATGTTGGGCCCTCTCGGCACTGCACACCTGGTTGGGTTGGGGCTTGCATTCTCCATCACCCTATGCCTCCCTGCTCTCTGGCTTTGGGGGCCCTTGTGGCGGTCCTGGTTGCCCTGGCCTGGGTTGCGGATGGTGCGGGTTCCTGGCTGCCGCTACGGTGGGGATTTTGGTGTGGGGATGACTGGGCACTTTCTCTCCTTCCTTTTACATTCCATCATCCACCTTAGAAGAAAATAAACACTCACTCAAGCACAGGTGTTATCTTACTTTTGCACAGTTTGCGTGACTGAAGGAAATGTTTCATGTGTTGGTCTGAAGGCATAGGTATGCGTTTTTCCTGAAGCGCATTTCCTGAATGACTTGTGGGAAACTCCCTGGCATGTCTGCATATAATACGCAGACGTTATTAATACTGGTACTAGTGCTAGTACAAGTAAAGAAATGGTATCCAAAAATGACAGTCCTCACAAATCTTGTCTCCACTCTATTAAACTCCAGCTTTTAACCACTGAAACTTTTCTCTCTTTAATCATTTGTTTCTCCCCCTCCTGTGTAGAGCCTGCCAGGCAGCATTGACAAGGCAGTTGCCTACCTGGAGAAACGACTTCCCAGCCTTACAAATCCTTACGCTGTTGCTATGACATCATATGCTCTGGCTAATGAGGGAAGACTAAACCGCCAGATTCTCTACAAGTTTGTTTCTCCAGGTGCTGAAACAGAAATCATCCAACAAACATCACTTAATACTGTTGATTCTAGGATTTATAACCTATAACATCTCCCTATTTGGGATGTGTCATGATGATGGTTTTGCTCGTGTCTGCCAGAGTTGTCCCACTGGCCTGTTCCTAGGAATCACATCTTCACCCTTGAAGCCACAGCTTATGCTCTTTTGGCTTTGGTCAAGACCAAGGTGAGCTCATCCCATATTCACATAAAGAATCTTACTTGTGCTGGTTCACATATTTAGTAAAAAAACAAACAAAAAAAACAATTAAAAAATGTATGTGCAGCTTTTTAACTAAACTTTGGATCAGAAAGTAAGTAAAGATGAAATGTTGTTTGTTACAGTTACAATGGGGGGTTATATAACTTCCGAAACATGAGGTTTATATTTCCATAACTCTTTTTGTATTCATCTCAAGTCTTTTGAAGATGCCAGGCCTGTTGTGAGATGGTTCAACCAGCAGCAGTCTTATAGTGGGGATTATGGATCCACCCAGGTTAGAAATATTTTTGACTTCTTTGTACTTTCAGGTTTATACAATCAAAATCCTTGTGTGCCCGTAAATCTCTTTCCCCCTCTCTCATTTAGGCTACAATTATGGTGTACCAAGCTTTAGCAGAGTACTGGGCCAACGCTCAGGAACCAGAGTATGATCTGAAAGTGGATATCTTGTTGCCAGGCAAATCAAAGCCTGACAAATATCAATTCACCCGCGAAAACAGCTATGCTACAAGAACCTCTAATGTGAGATCCTGCTGCTGATACACACAAGCTCTATGTTTGATCATTTTTCTGTTTGTTTATTTATGACTGAGTCTATCCCTGCAGATCAAAGACATAAACAAAGATGTAAAAGTGACTGCTACTGGATCAGGAGAAGCTGTTGTCAAAGTAAGGACTGCATCTGTTTTTGAAGGGGTTTAGATCTGTGGTTTAAATGTGATTTGTAGCCTCATTGGCCTACATAAAAATGATGTGTGCGATTATTAATTGTAAATACAAGACAGGTTTCCAGAGGTAGAATCAAGTCCTTGTTTTGCATGTCACAAGTCTGTAGTCTTTGTCCTCAAGTCTCAAGTTAAGTCCCAAGTCAAAGCAAGCAAGTCCCAAGTCGAATCCCAAATCAAAACCAATAAGTCTCAAATCGAGTCCAAGTCCTTCCATTAAATGTTTCAAGTCCTTTTAACAAAAGAATAATATTATTTACATCGGCCATGTACATTTTAGGAACTGTATTTATTTATCAAATATTTACAAGCGTATTAGGTAAATTTGCTCTAAAATCATGCATCCCCACTTCAAATATCCAAAAGGATTTATATATAACAAATACCCAGTTTACCGCATTTGGTAACTCTCTGTGCAACATAATAATTTTTGAAGAAGCCACAAGATATACAAAATTTCAGTTAAAAGGGCGCACTTTGTCACATATTCTGCTGACTCATTCATACTGTACTGACTAAGCTTCTTCTGCTGGTCAGCTAATGATCTATTCCCTTAACACTGCACCATTAACTCATACAACATACTAGTTCCGGTGTAGGTACAATAACTAAACGGCCTGTAATAAATATTTGGGGTCTTTTTTCGACTGAGGATAACGTCACACTACGGTAGCCCCACTTGAACAAACTACATAGCGTCCATATCTGCTCGGGCTCTACATATTTTCATTTCACGTTTCCTTTTGTAATGTAAAGTTCTTTTACCTCGTAAGTTTTGTCAGACATTATTTAGGGAAAGCATACATGGAGCGCCACAATCAAGTGACTGGAATAGTATACAGGAACATGTGTGCAGAATATGGACTGGAAACCCCAAGGTCAAAATGGGAAACACCCCTGGAGGTCGTAGAGAATGAAAGGGCAAAAATCCTGTGGGATTTCCAGACCGATAGGATGGTAATGGCAAACCAACAAGACATTGTAGTTGTGGACAAAGAACAGAGGAAAGCCGTTGTGGTGGATGTGGCAATACCAAGCGATGGGAACATCAGGAAGAAGGAACATTAGAAACTGGAGATATACCAGGGACTCAGAGAAGAACTGGGAAAAGCCTGGAAAGTGAAGGTGACAGTGGTGCCTGTGGTAATTGGAGCACTCGGGGCAGTAACCCCCAAGCTGGAGTAGTGGCTACAACAGATACCTGGAAAGACCTCAGACCTCTCAGTCTGGAAAAGCGCAGTTCTAGGAACATCTAAGATACTGTGCAGGACCCTCAAGACCCCAGGCCTCTGGTAAAGCACCCAAGCTTGGAGGAGAAACCACCCGGGTGAAAGGGGCATTTTATATAGAGAGTACAGACCAAAAGTTTGGACACACATTCTCATTCAAATGAATGGGAAGGTGTGTCCAAACCTTTGGTCTGTACTGTAAAATATAAATATAAAATATATAAAATAATTGAGACTAAAATACTGTTTAATAAACATAGTATTATGTACATTGTTTATGTGCTGATTCAAAAACTTCACAGTAAGAGTACACAAATCTTTGTGAGGAGATACTTTTGTATTGACAGATGAAGAGTTTTATTACAAAACAGAAAGCAGCGACTGTCTCTTCATTTCATGCACTGCTGTAAACCGTGCAGTTGGGGGAACCTGGCATTTTCTAAAGCGCTGCTGGCTCTTTGTCCAGTGCTCCAGAAGCGTTTCCTTCAGGAAAACACTGCTGCCTTAGTGGGCTCGGATCCATCGTGCGGGAATTGCCGAGCCGGCAGCAGGCACTGTGGCAGGACAGCTGCGTCAGAAGGGGTAACTCCAGATCGAGGAGGGACGCGGTGCGACCCAGGCCTCAATGAAAACTCAACATACTTCTCGAGAGAGTATCTGATTCGCTGACGGATTTTCTAGATATATATTTGTATATTTTGGTTTATTTAACGTTGCTGGCCTCCAATCTACCCTCATGTCCAAAAGAGGAAAGAAAATCCTTTTTGAATGCAGTGGAACATTTTGGTCTGTTTATCTATTGCAGCTCATATCAGAAACGGAATCACATTTTAACTTACCGTCATATTTTTGAAAAAAAACCTTTGTTTTCTCTCTGCCAAGATCGCAATCGATGTAATGAGCACCCCTTTTCTAATGGTTAGAAACTTGAAAATTATGCTGTCATTTGCATTGAGTATTTATTTAATTGCTTTGGTTACTATGCACATTTATCTTACTTGTGCTGTTGGTCAGATGGTGTCCTTGTACTATGCTCTGCCTGAAGAAAAGGAAAGTGACTGCCAGAAGTTTGACATGTCAGTGCAGCTGCTTCCAGGTAACTGTCTGTTTCCAGAGTTTTTATAGTTTCACTTTTTGAGTAATATAATAGGAAGTTCCTTCCTGCAGATAAGAATATTGGGAATCAAAAGGTCTACAAGCTTCAGATAGAGGTTTTGTGAGTAAACTAGTAATATTGTTTTTTCTCTGCTCCAATTCTCTTTAGTTTCTTCATAGTGCTCTCCTTTGCAGATACAAGGACAGCAATCGTGATGCCACCATGTCCATCTTAGACATTGGTTTGCAGACAGGCTTCACTCCCAACTTAGAAGACCTAAAAGCTGTAAGACTGTAAATCAGTTCAAGATGAGATTCACTGTGTCCCTAAAACCAATGATGACTTGTACTTGTGTCTGCAGCTGTCTGGAGGGCGAGCCCCCATCATTAGCAAGTATGAAATGGATACAGCTCTGTCGGAACGAGGCTCACTCATCATCTACCTGGATAAGGTTTGACCCCAGGCTGCTTCTTGTTACTGTCTGCATGTTCTGGATCATCTGACCATTGTGTAACGTAAATATCATACAACTGAGTTATTAAACAAGATCACAAGCAGGAGGAATTTGAAACTCAGTCGAAAGTTAGCTGAATGGTCATGTGAGCAGGCGTGTTCTTTCTGACTGATCAGAGTATTCCCAAATGACAGCAAATTACTGACCTCTGAATTCCATTTATCTGTAGATTTCTCACACCCGACCAGAGGAGATCAGTTTCAGGGTCCAGCAGACCATGGAGGTGGGCGTTCTTCAGCCAGCAGCAGTGTCTGTCTATGAATATTATGAGCGTAAGTACAGGCTGCCTCTGTTCTGATCAGGGTAAAGATAAGTGAAGATAAAAGTTAATTTTATGAATATCCTTTTTCTATTCACAGAAACACCTTGTGTAAAGTTTTACCATCCAAAGAGGGAGGGAGGACAGCTGCTGCAGCTCTGCACAGATGACGAGTGCACATGTGCAGAAGGTAACTAGGTTACATTTGTGTCCCAGGACTTCTACTGATGACTCCAGGCAAGAATCAAATCAAATCAAACTTTTTTTTATAAAAAAGCGCTTCTCATGCCTTGCGCAACTCGAAGTGCGTTAACATTTTAAACAAAAAAACATGGACAATATTACAATAAACACCCAACCCACCCTTCACCCTTCCCACTCCCGTCCATTAACACATACCACCCTTGACCCCCCACACAATGAATACTTATAAAAGTAATTTTTAAAAGAAACTTAAGGTTTGGCTCTGCTGTGAGGAAACTGTATTTGGGAATCTTTTCATACCAGGAGCCAGCCTTGACATAGGAACATTGCCATGGTGCCAACTCAGACCAGGACGTCAAAGGGCTCCACTTCACAGCCGTGAGGCTTTAATGTTAAACTTGAGCCGCCCCAGTAAGGGCGACGACCGCAGCAACAACCAATCCATTGGTAGAAAAGATCCCCACAAGAAACACTAGGGCTAAAATCAGGACAAAATGCGACAATTAAAAACATAAAATTTATTTAAAAATAATTTAAAAAAACATAAAATTGAGAATAAGATTATGCATACAGTAAAGAGAAATACCTTAAATGATACGGATTAAAAATAGTAGAATAAATATTTCAGGTAAGGAGGGCAGGTGAGAATGAAGGACCCAAAATGCAGAGACAGGAGGCACACGATTCCAGAACAAGGGGTTTAATCTTAACAAAAGACACTGCAGAACAGGGTAACAAAACCTAAACTCATTGTGGGCTAACCAGGTAAACAGGGCAGAAGACGGACATGACAGCAAGGGAAGAGACGGTATAGACCAGCATAAGAGGAAGGTAGAGACAAGACTTATATACAGACAGGGCTGACAAGACACAGGTGACAACAATCAGGAAAGATTGGAACCAGGGAAGTCAAAACTCAAAAACATAACAAAACAGGAAACCTCCAAAATAAAACAGGAAACAGAACTCAAACATGACAGAAACAAAGCAAAAACAAAGGCAAAGACACCCAAACTATGACAAAATAAGCATATAAGATCAACTAAAAGCTAAATTAAAAGGTGGGTCTTGATCCTATTCTTAAAAACCTCTACGATCTCTGCAGCCCTGAGGTTCTCTGGCAGGCTCTTCCACAGGCGAGGACAGTAATGGCAGAATTAAGGCTCACCATAAGTTCTGCTCCTCACCTTAGGGACAATTAAAAGGCCAACACTGGAGGACCTCAGGGTCCGCGGGGGCTCATACTTTAGAAGTAGATCACTTAAATAAGGAGGCCCAAGACATTTCCCAGCAGAGGCTGTCTGTGATCTGCAAACCAAGGAACTGGTGGCAGTCGGTCCGCTCCACCACAGTCCCGTTGATGGTGAGCGGCTCTAGTCCATGATTATTCCTTTCGTTTTTTCCACATTGAGAACCAGGTTGTTGTTCTCGCCGAAGATGGTGATCTTGTGCACCAGGTCTCTGTTTGCAGACTCCCCTCCTCTGATGAGACCAATGAAGGTCGTGTTGTCTGCATACTTGATGATGTTGTTGGAGTTCGGGGAGGTGCAGGAGTGGGTGTAGAGTGAGAAGAGCTTTGGACTGAAGCAGCACCCCTGTGGTGTTCCGGTGCTTACTGCAGAGACCTTCTTTCCCACCCTCACCACCTGTGGTCTTGTCAGTGAGAGAGTCCAGAATCCAGTTTCGGGTGGGTGTAGGTAATCCCAGTACGGAGAGATTTGCAGTCAGCTTCCGGGGCCTAATGGTATTGAATGCAGAGCTGTAGTCCAGCAACAGTAACCAGGCTTAAGTGTTCTTAGTACCCAGATGTTACAGGGTGGAGTGAAGTGCCAGGGCCACCGCGTCTTCTGCTGATCTGTTGGGGCGGTAGTCAAACTGATAGGGGTCGACTGATTCGTCGACCAAGGAGTTAATGTGTGACAGTACCAATTTTTCCGGGCATTTCATTGCTGCAGTAGTGATGGCCACATTTTCAGGACAAGACTGAAAGATGATGGTGTTGTCAGAGCTCCAGGATTGTTTAATAAAAATCTTTGGTCCACCCTTCGCGCCTTTTCCCGCATTCAGCGGCGTCGCGGTTGGCTCTGTAAACACTGTATCCTACCGGTGTTATGGCCACGACAGGTGCCCCTTGTCTAAACCACGTCTCACAGAAAAATAAAACAGAGCAGTCCTGGATGTTTTACCATGCAGCCAGCTTGCTGATGAGGTCATCCATCTTGTTTGCAAAGATTGTACGTTGGCACGGAGAATGATTGGGAGTGTTAGCGTCCTTGCTGCCCCCGCTTGCTTGCTGTCCCTCCCCATCTTCCGCTCTTGCATGGTGGCTTCTGGATTCCGGGAGATGAGCCTGCTGCGGCCTGTTGCTGTAAGATTCCAGCGTTGGGTTATAGAGCCGGGTAGGGGTCCAGGATATTTGTTTTGAAATATCCTCCATGACTCATTTGTTTTCATCCTTAAGAGAGCTTCTAGGTTGTACTTGATGTGAGCTAACAGTCTGCGGACGTAATAAGACAGAAACAAATCTAACAAAAACAAAATAAACAAAACCTGACTCAACTGAAACCTGAGGGTATCACGATGTTGTAGACAGGGGACCGCCAGAATTTGTGTCGCAGAGTACTGTAAAAGTTGAAAGTTTGATAGAGACTTTTTGGGTAAACCAGAGAGCAGGGTATTATAATCTAAGCGACTAAAAATAAAAGCATCCATCAGCACCTCTGTGCTGGCAAGAAAGAGGAATATGCAGACTCTGGCAATGTTTTTAAGATGATAAAATTCTGACTTAACGACACTTTAAATGTGTGGACTAAAATTTAGCTAGCGTCAAAAAGTACGCCCAGGTTTCCCACATTGTGAGACGGACGGTTTAAAATTCTGAAAATATGGTCAAATCATCTCTATCTTGTCTTCAGAATCAACTATTAAAATTTCTGTGCTGTGCTAGTTGAGCTGTAGGAAGTTTTCTGTCATCCACAACTTTACATCTAAGATACAATTTAAAAGAGCGACAGGAAACCAATTTGCATCAAACAAAAGGATACTCTAGCTGCTCTTGTCGAAGTATAGATGTAGAAAAAATGCCCCTACTATACAAGAAAATCACCAAAACACAACAGTACACATAAAATTGTATTATTATGGAATGTTTTAACATTGGCCCTGACTGAACTAGTACGAAAACGCTGTTAGTGATTTGCATGATTGATTTGGCTTTTGTTCAACATCGGAAGCCTCCTCTGACAAATCCCTGTCTAAAGTTAGATAACTTTATTGTCTGTTCAAAAGAAAGGAAATTTGTCTTTGACCATGGCATTAAAGCAATTTTCTTGATTAAAAATTAAAATAAATAAATAAATAGAAATAACAATAATTAAAGCAAATACATGCCTTTGGACCCATTGATTTATTCTGGGTTGTATATTACTGGTTGTTGGATTTACCTGGACTTGGGACTGGCACACAAAAGCAGTGGATTATTCTCTTTGTGGTTGCACAAGATGTTCTTGCAGATCAGTCAGCTGTTTTCAGTTGCAGTGATTTTTACACTGACCTTTGCTTGTGTTTCAGACAGTGTGCTTACACTGTTTTTTACTTGTTTTTAGAGAACTGCAGCATGCAGAAAAATGGTCAAATCAGCAACGATGAGCGAACATCTAAAATCTGTGAAAGCACAGAGAGCAGCAAAATTGAGTATGGTAAGAGCTGCGCTACATTTGCTACTGTTTAAGTGTGCATCTTCCCTATGCACATTTTGAGACTGACAGCTGCTCTTGTCGCCTTACAGCGTACAAAGTTCTGGTGGAAGATGTTGTCCACAAACCGTCTATAGACATCTATGCCATGCGGGTGCAGGACTCCATCAAAGAAGGTTGGTGATAATCTGCAGTTGTTTTTTCTCTCTGACACCAACAATGCTACTTTCTGTGCATTTATACTGATAAACTGTTCTCCTAGATATGGGTTGGGGTTGGCTTATTCATTGGGTTAACGCTAACAGAGTTAAATACCATTGTATGGATTGGCTTAGCTAGACATTTACAATACAATACTCCCAAGCCTGTTTGACAAGTTTGTTGGACTGCATGTCCATCAATAAATTCAACTCACCACCAAGTGGTGGTCAATTTACATATCTTCTTCCCTCTAAAAGAGGGATGGTTTAAGGTCAGTTAACATGACTACCTAATGTCCAGAATCCATGTGATGAACATCAAACACATCAAACACAGTCATTGTTATGAACAAACGGACCAGCAGAGAAATCCAAAAACTATCACAAGAACAGACGGCTGGATCCAATTGCAGCAGATTTATTAGCTCAGAAGTCCACAAAGCTAACTCAGGTTCAGGAAGGCAGAGGTCAATAGCAGGCATAAGATAATCAGGCAAAATTCGGGGCAGGTGGCAGGCAAACAGTCAGGGTCAGGACACAGAATATTGGGTCCAAATATAACTCTCGGTAAGGAAGGCAATGGCACAAACAGTACTTTTCACTAAGCTCAGTTCAGTGCGGTGCTAAAGTATGCTGTGGTTGATTGAGTAAATGAGAGTCAGGCGTCTAGAATTCAGGAAGTTTGTTTAGAACTCTGAAGATGGTTCCCGCTGGTCACTAGAGGGGGAGACAGAGTTCTGACTTCTGACAGAGCCCCCCTCCTGTGAGTGGCTCCAAAAGCGAGAGGCCCTCCAATGGCCAGCGCAACCACGAGGTTGGGGGGCTTTTCAGTCTGTGTGGCTTTCGTGGAAGTCGCAGATCAGGGAACAGATAAAGATGTAGAAATGATTCCCCAGCACGCACTGAAAGGGCAAAAGCCCTGTGGCAGTCTTCTTGAAGGAGTTTTGGGCTTACCCTGCCAAAACCAGGAACCAACTTGAGTCCTCTTGATGTTGACTACTGTACGTGCGGGAGAATAGCTTCATTTCTTGTTTCAGGCGCTCCACTTGGCCATTGGACTGAGGATGGTAGCCGGAGGTCAGACTCACGTTAATGCCCAGACCCTTGCACATCTTCCGTGAGGTGCATACGTGAGGTGAACTGGGGGCCACCGTCTGACACGATGTCCGTCGGGAGGCCATAGTGCCAGAACACATAGTCAATTCGTTTTTTAGCTGTTTCCAGTGCTGTGGGCAACTTAGACAAAGGAACCAGCCAGCATGATTTAGAAAATATATCAATGGCAGAGAGGATGGGGGTCTTACCTCTCAAACAAGATAGATCTGTGATAAAGTCCACCGCACTGCGCAAGTCCCACTGAACAGGAACTCGGAACAATGTTTAGGGTACAACGGGTTCTGGTGCGACAGGTCCTTCTTTCCTTAGTGTAAACAGGACAGTCCATCAACCTACCTTTCTTGGACCCTGGTCGATATGTGATCTGAAAATTAAAGCAGGAGAAAAATAGAGACCAATGTACCTGTCGTGGGTTCAACCGCTTGGCGGATTTAATGTAATTGGTTCTTGTGGTCAGTAAGAACCAGGAAGGGTTCAGCCGACCCTTTTAGCCAATGTCTCCACTCGGAGAAAGCTTCCTTCATGGCCAGCAGTTCCTGGTCGCCCACGTCACAGTTACGTGTTAAGCGGTGTAAACATCTTGGCTGGCTGACCATGATGTTGTGAGAGCATGGCTCCAACCCCTGTGTTGGAGGCGTCCACCGATAGATTGCATGGCTGGGTCCGAGTGATGGAGGATGGGCCCCTGGATAAAGTGCTGTTTAACCGTCAGGAATGGCTCTGTGGCTGCCAGAGACCAGAGCAGGCGTTTTGGGAGTGCTCTTTAGTAGAGGCATGAAAGGAGCTGCCACCATGCTGAAGCCACGGATTAAACCCCAGTAAAAATGGGCAAACCAGAGGATCTGCTGCAGCTCCTTCACTGTGGTCGGCTGGGTCCACTGCAGCTCCGCCTCCACCTTGCCCTGGTCCATTGCCATGCCCAAAGCACTGATCCTCAGATGCAGCTTTGTGAAGAAACGAGCCGTGTGAAGCTGCTCCAGAGCTGTAGGAAACAGTGGCAGGGTATAACGATATTTAACATTGACATCATTAAGGCTGCGGTAGTCAATACACGGTCTCAGACTACCATCTTTTTTTTTGACAAAGAAGAAGCGAACTGAAGCTGGGGTTGTTGATGGTCGGATGAAGCCCAACTCCTCTGCATGGCCTCTGACTCAGGCTGAGAAAGCAGAAACACCTGTCCTGTGTGGGCATAGCCCCGGGCAGGAAGTCAAAGGCACATCGGTTGTAAGACTGGTGTGGAGGGAACCGTGTGGCATGCTGCTTGTTAAAGGCCTCCAACAGGTTTTTGTGCATTCAAAATAAATGGATCTTCATGCCATAAAGGAGAATGAGCAATCACCTTGACAGTCCACCCCTCCCCCTTGGAGACTATATTAGGGCGTGTGGAGTATGGGAAAAAGATTAGCCACCTCAGCTAGTTAACTGGCATCTCGGTTCTTGTTTCCCGGGTATGTGACAAAGCAGCTGGGTCGTTACAATGCACATGCGGGAAAAAAAGTACCTAAACGGTGCAGAGGTGAACCAAACCAAAACTGCCGTACCGAAATAGTTTGGTTCAACTACGTGTATCCTAGGCACTTTTATATTTCTTGAAACTATGATTTGCTCTATAACCCTTGTGCTATCCTATGACCCCACCCTTACATTGACGTGTTATCCCTACCATGAGAAAGGTGGATAAAGTTGAAGAGGATTTCATGAAATCCATGTGCACCAGTGAAGATCACAAATCATTGAAGAAATTAGGTTCAGCACACTGTCTAGTGGGGTCTAGATGACCCATCTCCCAATGTTAAAGTGCCTAGGATAGCACAAGGGTTAAATTATAACTGCATTTGCCAGCTCAGACGTCCGTGATCAAACACTTCTCCAAGTCCTTCATGTTGTTGACAACCTGTCTGGTGGACTGAGAGGTTTAACGAGGATCCTGACTTATTTTGCCATTTTTTGATTAGAGATGCCACACTAATTTGGTCCAGTTTTCACGTACAGTCAATGGACACACAGGAAGAATCCTTATTGCCATGCTTTGGCTTGCTTGCTTAGACCCCAGGGACGGCTCCAGGCCGTAGCTCTGGTGGCAACAATCTGAACAACATACTGCAGACACTCCACCATTCTATCAGTGAATCTCATATTTCAAGTGTCCATCAACTGGAAACAGAATGCTAAAACTCTCAAACTTCAACCGCTTGGCAGAGTGATTTATTCTAAGCAGTAGAAGGAATTAAATCCTTTTCTGGTTGGGAGCCATGGCAACTAACTGGAGCTGCTGATTCTTATCAATTGATTATCCACACTCATCAGCGAACACCAGAGGGTATTCCTATACTCCATAAGAGACACCCTTCTTGCTTTTGGCTGTGCTAAAATACTGTTGTTCATAAAGGGAATCAGTGTAGGGGAGTTTCTTTATACTCTTAAAAGTTTGACTTACTGTTGGCAACAGAAACAAAATTCCCATTCTTTTAAAAGGATGGAATGAGTATCAATCACTCTTCATGTATCAGACTCCTCACAATATATCCTGAGGGACACAGTTACAGTATATGCTTTTTCCATGTCAGACACATTAGGATTGGATTGTTAATCTCCAGTATTGGCACATAAGTTTGTGATGGTATTTGCCTGTAATCAAAATTTTAAGGTTATTCAGTCTGTAAGTTATGCCCTCACGCACACATTTCCCTTTGTTATTACAGGAAGTACAGATATTGGCCCCATGGGGAAACTGCGGCCATTCCTCAGTTACCCTCATTGCAGAGATGCTTTGAATCTGCAGAAAGGTAAAACATACCTGGTCATGGGATCATCCAGAGACATCTACAGAGATGAAAAAAAGCAAACGTAAGTTTGGTTTATGCAAATCAGTGTTTACTTGTATACACATACAATTCACATGACTTGGACTCACCTTTGGTTATCACTTTATTTCTGAGGTTTATTCGCTCATCAACTTCCTCTTTCCTTTCAGATATCAGTACGTCCTTGGAGAGAGAACTTGGATTGAGTATTGGCCAACAGCAGAGGAGTGTCAAGGGGATGAACACAGAGACACATGCCTGGGTTTAGATGAGATGATAGAACAGTACAGAGTTTTTGCATGTCAGCAATAAAGAAAGAAAAAAACGTCTCATTTTTTTTTCTGTTAAAAAAATGTATGTGTTCCCCAACCTTTATGTGGCTGCGGACCGATCAACCAGTGGGAATGGGTTGGGGATGCCGGAGATGCTTAATTTTGGTCCGATTTTAAAAAGAAAAAAAGATTTTTTAGCGATCATCACAAAAAACAAATCTTTTAATATTAATGATAACAACTGATAACACCAGTGCAACATGAATTTCTAGTAACATACTCTGCCAATGAATGTTGTGAATTCTTTATAAACAGGCTTTGTGTGTGGGAAAGCACCTGTTGCATTAAATCCATATTATAAGCAGGACTCCTGGTGGCCTACTGTTGTGGGGTCTATTTTGTCTGAAAGTTGTAAACCGTTCTTCCATCTATTCTTCTGTCCATGCACTAATCCCTCATGTATTTGCAATGAAACATTCCACATACAACTTGTCTCATGTAGCACGCCGCACTTTTAGGGCTCAAGTGACTGAAAGGTAACCAACAAATTCCTGTCGATTTTCAAAAAAAAAAAAAATTCAGAATAAAAGATCTTTTAAATGTAGTCATTTTTCGCCCCCTGCCGAAGGGATCAAAGGTGTGGCTGTGTAGCATCCCCGGTATGGTATGGTTCACAACCCTTTTTTTCGCCGAGTTTGTGTGAACTAAAATAAGGCAAGGCAAGGCAAGTTTATTTGTATAGCACAATTCGTACACAAAGTAATTCAAGGTGCTTCACAAAACAGAAAAATGCATTAAAATCACAATACATCATAGAAATAATCAACGTAAAATTTACTTTAAAAGAAAAGAAAAAATTTGAAAATTGATTTAAAAATTAAGGAAGGAAAGGAAAGAAAAGTGCAGATAGGACCTTTCAGTCATATACACGGCTAAACAGAAATGTTTTAAGTCTAGATTTGAACATGAACACAGAAGAGGCCTGTCTTACGCCTTCAGGGAGGCTGTTCCAGATTTTAGCTGCAGAATATTGAAACGCTGACTCCCCTTGTTTAGTTCTGACTCTGGGAATCACCAGGAGGCCGGCCCCTGAGGTCCTCAAAGTACGAGATGGTTCATATGGCACTAACATGTCAGAGATGTACTTTGGTGCTCGGCCATGGAGAGACTTGTACACAAGCAGAGCTGCCTTGAAGTCTATTCATTGAGGTACAGGGAGCCAGTGCAGAGACCTGAGCACAGGACTAATGTGATCATACTTCCTGGTTCTGGTCAGGACTCGAGCAGCAGCATTCTGGATGTACTGAAGCTGTTTTACAGCTCGTTTGGAGAGGCCGGTGAGCAGGCCGTTACAGTAGTCTAACCTACTGGAGACAAATGCATGAATAAGTATCTCCAGGTCTGGTTTTGACACTATGTTTTTGATTTTGGCAATGTTTTTCAGATGGTAAAATGCCGCTGATGTTACTGACTTGATATGGCTGTTAAAGTTCAGGTCAGAGTCCATGATTACCCCTAGATTTCTGACTTGATTTGAGGGTTTAAGAGACAGAGAATGAAGGTAGCTGCTGACACTTTCTCTTTGTTTCTGTGGGCCAAAAATAATAACTTCGGTCTTGTTTGAGTTTAGCTGGAGAAAGTTGTTCTGCATCCACGCACTGATCTGTTGGAGGCAGTGGCTGAGTGAATCCACCGGCCCATATTCACCTGCTGTCAGTGACACATAGATCTGAGTATCATCTGCATAGTTGTGATAAGATATGTTATTACTGCGTATTAACTGCCCTAGTGGCAGCATGTAGAGGTTGAACAGAAGGGGTCCCAGGATCGATCCCTGGGGCACACCACAAGTCAAGGCCATGTAGTCTGAGACACAACTCCCAATTTCAACAAAATATTTCCTGTCTTCTAGATAAGACTTGAGCCAACTTAGGGCAGATCCAGAGATGCCAACCCAGTCTTGGAGTCTGTGCATAAGGATCTCATGATCAACAGTATCAAAGGCAGCACTCAGGTCTAGCAGGATTAAGACAGAGACTTTGCCATCATCAGTGTTCAGGCGGATGTCGTTGGTTACCTTGATAAGAGCAGTTTCTGTGCTATGATGGGGTCTAAAACCTGACTGGAAAACATCAAATGAATTGTTTAATAAGAGAAAATCAGTGAGCTGTTGGTAGACAACTTTTTCAAGAACTTTTCCTAAAAATGGCAGATTAGAGATAGGTCTGTAATTATTCAGTACAGTGGGATCAAGACCGCTCTTCTTCAGGAGAGGTTTAATGACTGCAGTTTTTAAGGCCTCTGGAAATATTCCAGATTGAAGAGACATGTTAACTATTTGAGTAATTGATGGCAGCACACTGTTCAGGACAGACTTTAGAAATCTAGTGGGTAGCACATCAAGGCAGCATGTAGACGAGCTCAGACGGGTGATGGTCTCTTGGACAGTTTGGTCAGTGACAGGTATAAAGTGAGTCAGCTTAGAGTGAGTAGGTGGCCGTTCGATAGTTATATGTGTTGTGGAGTTGATGGCTTTTTTAATGCCCTGAACCTTGTCATTAAAGAATACAGCAAACTCATTACATTTAGGTGTGCAAACCAGTTCTATTGGTAGCTGGGTTGGAGGGTTAGTTAATTTGTTTACTGTTGTGAACAGGACACGAGAGTTGCTGCTGCAACTTCCAATGATTTCAGAGAAGTACCTTTCCCTTGTTCTGCATAAGATCTGGTTGTAAGCGTACAACTCCCCCTTATACATTTCATAATGAACATGAAAATAAGAATTACAAAAAAAAATACAAATATATTTTACATCTCTTACCATTGTATTCACAATTTCAACCCTTTTGTTTTATTTATTACTTTCAACACTTTAAACCATTAATTTATTACTTTAAGATTTTTAACCTCTGATGCAAATCAACTAATGTATCTGTATTTTGAACAAAATTATTAAACAATAAAATGATGTTGCCATCTGTATAAAGATAAAATAAATCTTAAAATTAGCGTTCATTTCAACTGACTCAGCATTAGCTTGACATTATAGTGCCACCTAGTGGGCATATAAAATGTGCTTACAATGTAAAATTATATGAAAACAGAACTAAATCGCCAGAACATAAAATACTACAAACCTTTTTCCAGCTAAAACATAAAATACTACAAACCTTGTTCCCTCATCAACCAGGTCCTATGGGATATTGTAAATTTTCGTTTCCTTTAAACCTTTAACACTTTTTAACCGTTTTTGCTGGCACGAAGCACATGCAGCCTTCAAAATAAAAGCCACAAACACGTTATACAAAACGGGAGAATTACAAAAATAAAACTTTAATAGGCTGAATCTAAAGGTCATTTACACTCCCACCAAATCAATCGAGCTTATCTACAAACTAAAAACGAGCGAGAATGATTTACAAATGTAGCAATGACCCATAAACTTTAACATGAAATAAACTTAAGTTAATCTTACTCAGTCTCTACAAGCAAAATCAATCTTTGCACTGGGCGATCAACGATTGACTGTTTTCTGGAACTATGTCCCTTTTCAGTTTTCCTCCGTCCGTAGTGAATTTCTCACAAGTCCATCCTTGTCCGTTGTAGTGTCCTTTACTCTTGCTAATCTCCATTCATTGCGAGGGTAGCTCATACGACTTTTCCATGACAAAATCTCCAACTTTCCGGTTTCTCAGTGGAGTGTGCCATTTCTACCTTGTTGTAATGTTGGCAAGATATTCCTTTTTCCATCGTCACCAAAACTGTTTTGTTAAGTACTGGACTCATCTCCACCTTTTGCGAGCATACAGTACATGTCCTCTCTGATGAATTTACCTGGAAATGGAAGTGCAACATTAGACTTCAGAGTAAGGAGATGATTTGGGGTCAAGGGTTCTGGGCAGTTAGGGTCACTTAGATAGTCCACTGTAAGAGGTCTGTTGTTTACAATAGCCATTGCCTCGTAAAAGAATGTCCTTAAGGATGCGTCGTCCATTCTGCCTGAGGAAAGTGATGCTGATGAGCGAAAAATGTTTCGAATTGTTCTGATTTCCCATACGCCTCCTGTATGGCTTGAATGGGGAGTATGGGGAATGGAATCACACTGTTTCTCAGCTAAAAAATGTGACCAGTCTTTTAGAATCTATTTGTTTCAAGCATTCTTTCAGTTCATTTTTTGCTCCAATGAAGTTGCTTCCTTGATCACACCTTATTTCTCTTACTGCTCCTCTTATTGCAATGAAACAGCGGAGTCCATTAATGAAGGCGTCTGTGGTTATGTCATCCAACATTTCTATGTGAACCCCTCTGCAGCTGCGCGTGAAAAGAAGTCCATAACGCTTATGTACCTTTCGAGCTTGCTTTGTCAAAAATTGGCCAAAGCAGTCCATTCCGCAATATGTAAACGGTGGCAATGGATCCAATCATTCTGGCGGAAGATCAGCCTATTTTTGTTCTTCAGTGCCTCTCCTTAGTTTACGACACTTTACACATTTATGCAACTGCTTTGTTGATGCCTGGAATCCACAATCCATTTGATCTGATCTCATTAATTGTTTTGTCCCTTTTCCTGATGCTGGACTTTGTTGTGAAAATGAGCTACCAGACGTTTTGTGACATGGTGATTCTTTGGGACTATGACTGGATGTTTCAAAGCTTTTGAGAATGAAGCATTTTTCATCCTTCCTCCGACCTTTAGAAGTCCATTGGTGTCAAGAAAGCCATCTATTGCATACAGTTTACTTTTACAATGAAGGGGATTTCCATTTCTGAGTGTTTTTATCTCTTCTGCAAAGGCATTAGCTTGTAAGTCCTTCAGAATAACACACCTTCTCTCTTTTTAGTACCGTACTATGTTTTGTTGCTTTGTCCTTCCTTATGAAGCAAATTAGTCGAGATATAGCTTGAGTGGCTTTGTACAAAGATGAAAACTTGATCGGTTTGTCTGATAAACATGTGTGTTCTTTTTTGAGTGTGTTCAGCGCTTGTACCTTTTTGACTTCCGGATCGCCTAGGGCAGGAGTCGGGAACCTTTTTTGCTGAGAGAGCCATAAACGCCACATATTTTTAAATGTAACTTCGAAAGAGCCATACAATAATGTAGTGTCCCTTTCCCACACTGAGGCACGGAGACTTAACCTCTTTTAAGGTTCTTCATTCTGGTTACTGCAGACCGCAACAAACGCCGTACAATTAATTCAGCAACTCCTTATTCTCTCCCGCCGAGACGAGAGCGCTTCTCCCTACTTTTTATTCCCTTACTGCCGCAACGGCCCTCCCATTTCCCTTATTCGGCCCATAGCTGAACCCCATTGGTCCAAACTCCCTAACAACAGGCTGAGCGACAGAACCGAGAGCCAATCAGATCTCTGCTTGATGCATTCAATGAACTCCAGAACTTTTAACATGGCCCAACAGCCAAGTTAAACTCACAGTCCGCTACAATATGTTTAAAACTAAATATACAAATGAATGTGTGCATTTGATGTAATTTCAACATTTTTAAAGTACAATAAGTCTGTGGATTCTTTTTAATAACATTGTTATGCTGTTGATTATAAATGATGAGTATTTCTCATGGTAGTTCTGCTGATTGTCTAGTCTGGTTGATACGTGGTGAGTTTCTGCTTCATGCAGGCGTTGAGACTTTAAACGTGATCGTAGGTCTGAGTGTTCTGTAGATGTGAGAAAGACTGATCACATGCAGACGTGGAGCCAAACACACTCACTCACATGCTGCAGTGAGTGACGGGCAGCGGGTTTTACGTTTTTATAATCCCTGCGCGATTCACCTGCTGCCGGTCCCCACAACCCCCCCCCCCCACACACACACACACACACACACCCTCACCCTCTGCTTTCTTCCTCACACATCCCGTCTCCGCAACTGCGCGCTCTTTCTCAGAGACGGGAGCGCGCAGTTATAGGCACGGCAATTCAAAGGTTTCTGGGTGGTACAAACTCTGTGAAATAATAGATATTTGTAAACTGATAGTTTTCTCTCCAATGCCACTACTACTGCGCGCCTCTAGCATCGCATCGCGCCCGAGAAGGACTGGTCTAATGAAAAAAAAAGTATAATTAAAGATTTGTCTGCGAGCCACATGTGACCATCAAAAGAGCCATATATGGCTCGCGAGCCATAGGTTCCCGACCCCTGGCCTAGGGGAATATTCTTGTCAACTTCCACAGGGGGTGGTACCTTTTCCCAGAGGAAGTGCGGCCCTTTAAACCAGTCTGATGCGATGAGCTCACTTGCAGTGGAACCTCTGGAAGCAATATCCGCTGGGTTTTCATCTGAAGGGACATATCTCCATTGCTGGGGAGAGCTGTACAGGTTTAGTTTTTGAACTCTGTTTGATACAAATGTATGAAAACGGCGTGCTTCACTTATGTATCCCAATACTACTTTGGAATCTGTCCAGAAATACTCATCCGCCTGTGACAATTCAAGCTCATTCTCGTACACTGTAAACCCTAACGAGTTGACAGAACTTAAAAATTATTTTGTAACAGATTACGCAATAGTTTTTAAATTATATTATTAAAACTTTTAAGTTAACATTTATTAAAATTTATATTGTCAGGTGGCTTAAATTTATATTATTTCATATTAAAATATTAAGATTCCTCAACTTATAAAAGAGCAATTACTTACTCAAATTTTTAAATTTTTTCCATCTAAAAAAAACACTTTAACTAACTATATTTTTATAATATTACTCAACTCAAAAATATGTAAAATTCACTCAAATGTTGTGTAGCATTGAAAATATTTAAAATTCTTCAGCTTAAAATTTTTGGACTTGAAATGCATTCTAAACAGAGGTATTGATACTGCCCCACTACAACATTTTAAAAGCTAACATTGATAAAAACCAACAAACATGAAACGTGATTGCTTAATACACTTTTTTAATTGCCTTTAAAAAAAAATTACAAATATCAAGAGGATGAAAAAATCAGTGCAATAAAACTGCATTATAAGAGTGCAACACAACATATTGACAAAAAGTGTGTGTTTTGTATCGTTTTTCTTTTTTTTAAATAGCTCTAGACAAACAACTGATCAGGAGATAAGTTACCTCGCTGGCCTTGGCGTCTAACTGGAGGTGAAACACTGAACAATCTGTAGATCGGTACCTGAACACAACACAAGCACGTTGATTAATTTATTTTTACAAAAACCTTTTTTATAATAGAGTTCAGTGATTTATAAAAGCTTAAAGCTGCATTCAAAACCCAATGCTTCCCTGTAGCCACCAGGCTTAAAACTGTTGGCGGTAGCTCCTCCCACACAACTGTTAGAGGCTTGGAGTGACATTTTTGGACATGTGTCCAGCAGAAAACTTTAGCCACAAACAGAAGCCTCCAACGCGAATTTCACACGCAGATCATGTTTAGTGTGATTGCAGCATAACAGATCATTTCTACCTCTGAAAAAAACTCATCACTGTCGTAACTTACGGGCAGAAATGCATTATACGTTTGGCTCGCGTATAATCGTCGTCTGCTACGACGAACTAATGAACATTTGTCACATTAAGCTCTAAAACGATCATAACACACCTATGTTTAAACAACAGTAAACCACATTTACGGTAGTGTCACTGAAAAGGTTACAAAATTAGTTCATTTTTGGTTTAAAAAGAAGAAATACCTTTGGTTGAAAATTGTGTTATTAAAATGTGTAAATTGTGTTTTATTTGATTTTATGCTGTTTAGTACTGTTATATTACAATGTTATATGAAGTTGTGTAACGCTAATAACGCGAGAGTTTCTGAGGACTTGCGTGATTTGATGTTGGGCTGAGGAGTTTATCCCCACTCCCAGCAGGTACTCCGGAGAAATAGGGCTATGCAAGTCGTTTATTCATCACTGTAGACTCGTGTTTGATCAGCAGCATCTCACTTATTCCTCTGATAAATACAAAGTGGCGTTCATAATCAGTCTACTTTCGGGCAAAGCCTCTGCCTGGGCTGTTGCATCAGCCGGCAGTAACTCTCCTCACTGCAGTTCTTTGGCGTCATTCACGGCTGAGATGCTCAAAGTTTTGACCATCCGCTCCAGGACAAAGAGACTGGAAATCGCCTGCTTTCCTTACGCCAAGGTCCCGGGTCAGTTTCGGAGTACTCCATTGACTTCCGTATTTCCGCTGCAGAGTGTGGGTGGGATGAAAAGGCGCTCACCAGAATATTTTACCGGGGTCTTAGAGAGGAGATCAAAGATGAATTAGCTGCTCGTGACGAAACCTCCAATCTAGAGGAGTTAATTTCCCTATCTATAAGATTAGAAAACCGCCTTCGGGAGAGACGCAGGGAAAGAGCAGCTAGACCAGGGGTCGGGAACCTTTTTGGCCGAGAGAGCCATAAACACCACATTTTATAAACGTAATTTCGAAAGAGCCATACAATAATGTAGTGTCCCTTTCCCACACTGAGGCACGGAGACTTAACCTCTTTTAAGGTTCTTTATTCTGGTTACTACAGGCTGTAACAAATGCCGTAGAATTAATTCAGCAACTCCTGAATGTCTCTCGCGCTTCTCCCAACTTTGTATTCCCCTGCTCCCGCTCCAGCCCTCCGATTTCACTTATTTGGCCCATAGATGAACCCCATTGGTCCAAACAACCTAACAACAGGCTGAGCGACAGAACTGAGGGCCAATCAGATCTCTGCTTAATGCCTTCAATGAACTGCAAAACTTTTTAACACGGCCCAACAGCCACCCAGTCCAAGTCAGTAAGCAACAATGTTTAAAACTAAATATACAAATGAATGTGTGCATTTGATTTAATTTCTACATTTTTAAAGTACAATAAGTCTGTGGATTCTTTTTAATAATATTGTTATACTGTTGCTAATAAATGATGAGTATTTCTCGTAGTAGTTTTGCTGATGGTCTAGTCTGGTTGATACGTGGTGAGTTTCTGCTTCATGAAGGCGTTGAGACTTTAAACGTGATCGTAGGTTGGTCTGAATGTTCTGCAGATGTGAGACAGACTGATCACATGCAGACCTGGAGCCAAACACACACTCACCCGCTGCAGTGAGTGACGGGCAGCGGGTTTTACGTGATTACAATCCCTGTGTGATTCACCTGCTGCCTGTCCCCCCACCCCCCCACCCTCACCCTCTGCTTTCTTCCTCACACATCCCGTCCCCGCAACTGCGCGCTCTTTCTCAGAGACGGGAGCGCGCAGTTTTAGGCACGGCAATTCACAGGTTTCCGGCTGGTACAAACTCTGTGAAATAATAGATAATAGTAAACTGATAGTGCTGGCGCAGATTTTTTTCTCCAAGCACATCTACTACTGCACGCCTCTGGCATCGCATCTCGCCAGACGAGATCAGTCCTTCGCCAGACGAGGACTGATCTAATGAAAAAAAAAAAGGTATAATTAAGGATTTGCCTGCGAGCCACATGTGACCATCAAAAGAACCATATATGGCTCGCGAGCCATAGGTTCCCGACCCCTGAGCTAGACCATCTCGCCCAGCCAGCTCCTCGCCGGTCACGCCCCTTCATCTGCCGGTGTTTCCTCCAGGGGGACTCCGCGACCACGCCTCCCCAGGAACAGAGCACGCCGCGCTGCAGCGAGGAGCCTATGCAGCTCGGCAGGATGACTCTCACATCTGAGGAACGTCAGCGTTGCTTCTACCAGCGGCTCTGCATCTACTGTGGCCAGTCTGGCCATTTCCGGCCCAACTGCCCTGTACGGCCAAAAGACCGGGCTCATCAGGCTCAGGAGGGGCACTGGTGAGCCGAACCCCTGTGGATCCCTCCTCCGGACGCATCCATCTTAAGGGTGCAATTTCTTATGACACCACTACATTACAGATCCAGGCTTTAATGGACTCTGGTGCAGATGACAATTTTATTGACTCCCAGTTTGTGTCCCAATCCAACATCCCCACTGAACTTCTACCAAACCCAAAAAAAGTGTTTGCTCTGGATGGTAGACTGTTAGCCTGTGTAACTCACCGCACACGTCCTGTGTCCCTGCTGGTTTCTGGCAACCATAGGGAATTAATTAGTTTAAATATTATTCCATCTCCAGCCTCCCAGCTTGTGTTTGGTCTACCCTGGCTTTCACTTCATAATCCACATATAGACTGGTCTTTACAATCCATTATTAATTAGAGCCTTTTTTGCCACTCTCACTGTTTGCATTCTGCTGTACCACATGTTTCAACCTCTCCTGAGCCTCCTCAACCTGTTGACCTTTCTTGTGTTCCATTGGAGTATCATGACCTCAAGGAAATTTTCTCTAAGGACCGTGCTTCCTCTCTGCCCCCTCATTGACCCTATGACTGTGAGATCGAGTTGTTGCCTGGTGCTTCACTCCCCTCCAGTAAGCTGTACAACCTCTCCAAACCTGAGAGGGATGCGATGGAGACCTACATCACTGTGAGTTTGGCGGCTGGACTCATCCACCCATCCTCTTCCCCTGTTGGAGCAGGGTTTTTCTTTGTAGATAAGAAGGATGGGTCCCTTCGTCCATGCATTGATTGCATTATGGTCTGAATAACATAACAGTAAAGAACAAGTATCCTCTCCCTCTCATGGACTCTGCTTTCAGCTCCCTCCAGACTGCAACCGTCTTCACCAAACTCGACCTCCGAAACGCTTATCATTTAGTGAGAAGGGTGACGAGTGGAAGACGGCTTTCAACACTCCTCTGGGACATTTTGAGTATTTGGTGATGCCTTTTGGACTGACTAATGCTCCAGCTGTTTTCCAATGTCTCATCAATGACGTATTGCTTGACATGTTGAACAGATTTGTGTTTATCTTGACGACATTTAGATTTTTTCACGGACTCTAGAGGAGCACGTTCAACATGTTAGGCTTGTGTTACAGCGCCTGTTAGCAGCAGACTCTATGCGAAAGGAGAAAAATGTGACTTTCATGCTTCTACTGTCCGTTTTCTGGGGTTTGTAATCGGGAAGGGCCAACACAAACCAGATCCTGCCAAGATCAAAGCAGTTGCAGAATGGCCTACACCCACTAAAAGCAATTGCAGAGGTTTTTAGGGTTTGCTAATTTTTACAGGAGGTTTATCAGGAACTACAGCTCTGTGGCCTCTCCCCTAACCAAGCTGACCTCTGTAAAAGAACACTTCTCCTGGTCCCCAGGTGCTGATGCAGCTTTTGTTAAGTCAAAAGGTTTGTTTTGTTCTGCTCCTGTGTTGTCCCATCCTGACCCCACAGCTCAATTCATGGTGGAGGTTGATGCCTGAGTCTGGAGTTGGGGCAGTGCTCTCTCAGCGATCATCCTCTGTTCAGAAAATGCATCCCTGCGCTTTCTTCTCCCGCCAGCTTTCTCCTGCTGAGAGGAATTACGACGTGGGAAATCGCGAATTGTTGGCAGTCGTGCTGGCCTTAAATGAATGGCACCATTGGTTGGAAGGAGCTTCTCAACCTTTCTTGGTATGAACTGATCACAAGAACTTGTCTTACCTCCGTTCTGCCCGCAGACTGAATCCCCGTCAAGCTCGGTGGTCCCTTTTCCTAGGACGCTTCACCTTCACTCTCACATACCGCCCAGGGTCTCGCAACCAGAAGCCTGATGCCCTATCTAGGCAATTCGAGCTGCCAGCCTCCTGCAACACTCCTCAGGACACCATCCTATCACATTCCTGTGTCGTTGGTGCAGCCATCTGGGAGGTGGAGCATGAGGTCCAGAGGGCTCTGGAAAACCTGCCCTCTCCTCCTGAATGTCCCTCAGGTCTCTTGTTTGTTCCCCCACCTGCTCGTTCCTCCGTACTGCAGTGGTGCCACAACTCCAATGTGGCTTGCCATCCTGGAATACATCGGACCTTGACCTTGCTGAGGCAGCGCTTCTGGTGGCCTTCCATGTCTGCTGACACCCGGGAGTTTGTCCAGGCCTGCTCTGTTTGTGCTAGTGGCAAGGCTTCCCATCGTGCACCAGCAGAACTTCTGCGACCACTCCCAATTCCTCAACGACCCTGGTCCCACATAGCTGTGGATTTCGTCACCGGCCTCCCACCTTCTGAAGGTAACACAACTATTCTAACCATAGTCGACCGTTTTTCCAAATCCGTCCATTTTGTGCCACTTTCCAAGCTCCCATCTGCCTTCCAGCATGTATTCCGATTACATGGACTGCCCCAGGACATAGTGTCAGACCGAGGTCCCCAGTTCACATCCAGGGTGTGGATCACCTTCTGCCGGGCCATTGGAGCCACAGCTAGCCTGTCCTCTGGATACCACCCCCAAACCAACGGCCAGACTGAGCGGTCTAACCAGGACCTGGAGGCAGCTAATCACCCGGCATCCTGGTCAACTCATCTTCCCTGGGTTGAGTACTCTCACAACTCCTTGGTGTCCTCTGCCACAGGTTTGTCTCCATTCATGGCGTCCAATGGTTATCAGCCTCCCCTCTTCCCCTCTCAGGAGAGAGCAGTGGCCGTGCCCTCCATCCAGGACCATCTCCGGAGGGCCCGTGTGTGTTTGTGGGGGGGGGGGATAAAAGAAAGGTGAGAATGTGGGGGATACAAGCGCTGATTTGAATAAGTTACTATTTTAAAGTGTGTAACAGTTATGCCAGATCTGCTGGAGAGACAAATCTTACATCCACAGGTGAAATTCGGACAAGAAGATGAGCGGAAGATATCTGTCCATCAATACACAGTTGGTTAGGAGGAGGGATGAAGTAGACAAGGAGCAGTGTGGCAGTGTGCACGTGGTGGTGGAGATACATGCATGTTGCCGAAGTGAACCGTGTGTTCATAAGGCAAACCAGATCCTTCCCAGCCCGACCAGTTGGGGGTGGGACCCAAGAAGCCCGGGCCCCCCTAGCCAGGCGCAGAGGCACCGAGAGGCATAGGCAAACAAATGTTGCCCAAGAAACCCCCACTGGGTGATGTGAATTGCTCGCCATTGATATGGTAATTGCCCCCAGTACCATTGGGTACAAACATGCTGGCACAGCAACATAACATTAGGATAAGCTCATTAAATTGCTGGCATTTCTAAGTCAGCATCATTTTTACAATCTTTCTCAGCTTCCAACTGTTTCTCCCACATTGTCTCTTTTAATAGATTTCTTTTTTTAGTTTGTTCTTTTCATAATTGTGTCCCCTTTTTCCCCCATGTAGTAATGTTGCTCCTGTTGCTGTGGCTCCCTCTGGGTGTGCAGATGTGGATCAAACATGACAACACAAGATTCTAATAACCAAATAAGAAATATATTACAAATTCTACTTTTAACATGCCACGTAATTTTCCTTCAGATTTTCTGAGGTCCTTGTTTAGTGCAGAACACATTATGTTAGAGCACCTCTCACCACAACACAGGAAGGCTGACAGATTAAAGGATTGAAGACAACCGTGGTGCTGGCTGGACACACCTGAGTTAAACATGTTTCTGTGGTCACACCATTTTAGTCTTTTTTTTAAGACATCATTCTTTGCCAAACATGTCTCACCATTTTTATTTTTTTAATCATTTTGAGAAACAATAAATTCCAATTAGTGTCTGATTTCATGGCTGATTATTACTACGTTTGTATTTATTGCCCATAGCTGTTTTAAGATATTTCAGTGATGTATTTAAAATATTGTGGAGTTTATCTATGTGTGTGTGTGTGTGTGTGTGTGTGTGTGTGTGTGTGTGTGTGTGTGTGTGTGTGTGTGTGTGTGTGTGTGTGTGTGTGTGCGTGTGTGTGTGTGTGTGTGTGTGTGGAGGGGGGGTTGTCTGCATCTGAGTTTTCATTTACAACATGAGAATATCACTCCTTACATCATCTGAAAACAGCAGAAATCTGTTTACTGGCAAAACTGTTTCCTCTGAAACTTTTCCTTTATTGTAGCCTAAACACCAACCTGCACATCAGTGACGTGCGGTGAGGTTAATGGCTGGTGAGGCACTGACGTCATCAGTCAGATTTACAAACATATGAACCATACTGAGTAACTTATTCACCATTCGATTGACAACAGTTAACGTGTTTTGTTTAAAATATCATTTCAACATGTTTTTTTTATATACAAACTGCAGCATAAAAAAAAAGCACAAACGTTATTATCGTCTTACCTTTACTTGTAAATAAAGTCCATACGCCACTCCTTCTGAAGAAAATAACTTGCCGCTTGCTATCACTTCTATTATTTTTTAGCTTCTTAATCTCAGGGCTCACCGGCGCCCCCTAACATGAGGCACGAGAACTCCTGGCCTCACGCGGCGGCTTTTTTGCCGGCGTTTAGCACTCAGCATAAGAAACATATCCCTCGCATAGATATTTATAAAAACAAACACTGTAAATCATATACATCTGCTAAATTATGTAAACTCAGCTCATAAAGTACAAGTGATTGAACCGACACACAGAGAGACAGCAGTACCGTCTGAGTGCATAGGTATTGCGCAATCCAAGGTGAGGCTCAGTGGGCTGGTGCCTCATCGCACGTCACTTCTTAGTATCTGAACGGCATATGCGGAAATTCAACGGTTTTGAAAAGAAAAAACACCCAAAAATGGTACATTTAAATGGAAAATGACTGCAAAGCACAAATTACTGATTAAATATAATAATTGAATTTATTTTTCTCTTTTCTACCCATAATGACAGGTGAGGCACAGCCTCACCTGCCTCTCCTGACTGCACGTCACTGCTGCACATCAACCGTCATCATTCATTAAATGTCCCAAAAAAGGTAACAAGAGATCTTTCATCTGCTCTGACTGTTTGCAGATTTGTGAAATTCCCATTTAATGGTAGCTGCACAAAGTCCTGCCTCTATCATGACATCAGGACAACTTTTGGCACCACTATCACATGTTTACTTGTTGATCCAAAACCATGCCAAGGTCAAGTTTTAGGACTTTCTTGCCAAGGAAACAACAAAAACTGAGGCTCTGCAGATCTGCTGCAGACAGCTTTCCATAATTTTGCCAACCAATAAAAATTTGGAAAGTTTGGTTAAAATTTATTGATTTTAGGATGTTGGACTTTTTTCCTCACAATGATAATGTTTATTACAATTCCTCAACTGTTTTCAGAAAACGGTGTTATAGCTTGTATTATATGCACTTATAAGCACTGTGGGGAGGTTCAAGATTGCTACATAGTAAAAAGGGGATGGAAGGACAGTTGGGACAATAACAAAGAAGTGCTGTACAGTCCTGCTGCACAGTCAACAGAGCAACGTGAGGATGAGGAGGACTCTTCAGCTGCTCCTGGTCTTTCTGGCCTTGGTCTCCTTGATGTCTCTCATCGGTGCTGGACCACTGTGAGTAACCCCCCCACCAGTACTTGTGAAAGCTTGCAAAGGAAAGTGCATAAAGAAGAACGCTATCCCCTCTGTAATAGTCAGTTTGACTTTTAGTTTGGTTATTTCAAACCAGTTTTTGTTTTCTTACCTGTCTCTTTATGTAAACGTAAACATGAGAAACTCGTGTAATCACAACAGATCTTTTTACCAGATTACCCAGGATCCTACAGGATAGTAGGTAATCATACAGAAATATACAGGATTACAGATGGTTGTACATAATGGTGTGTGGATGGTATTTAGTGCAATGAAATTAAAACCTTAGAAAATGTATTATTGTAACTTCAGCAGCATTCAAGGTTTGGGAGTGTTATTGCTGCCAGCATTATGCTTTAAAATATTAAATGTCTTGTTTTGCTCCGTTATCATAAGGCTGCACCCCAACCCCTACCCTTTAGACACACTTGATAAGGGTTTGTATACTCAGGGATAAGCTTTCATTGATTATTTGCTGGATCCTATTCAAAATTATCTTGGAGTATAAAGTCCAGTGATTAGCTGCAGCTCAGAGCAAAGACCCCTTACCTCCTGCCCCCACCTCTTAACCAAAGTGAAAAGTAAATTAGAAAACAAAAGTGTGTAAATTTTCAAGCAGTGATGGAACAACAAGTAGCAGGGTAAATATTTCAATATCTAATATCTGCTTCAAAGCAACCTGATGTCTGCCCCCAACCTGCTGCAAGTGGGAACACCAGAAAACATCTTTGTTGAATGCCAGGACTCTGCTGGGGGGAACCAAACTGTCACCATCTCTGTTAAAAACCATCCAACAAAAGCTAGAACACTGGCTACCACACAAGTAACCCTAACCAATGACAATGACTTCCAAGGCTTTGGACAGATTACTGTAAGTACACATGTATATGAAGGTATTCCTGTGCTCTCATGACTACAACATTTGCATGTACAGACCCCACCCACTCCAATCTGGCTTTCAGATCCCACCTGGAGACTTCAACAAGGATCCATCTGCAAAACAGTATGTCTACCTGGAAGCTGTGTTCCCAGACCGAACACTGGAGAAAGTCGTCATGGTTTCCTTCCAGTCCGGGTACATTTTCATCCAGACTGACAAGACGCTGTACACCCCCAACAGCAAAGGTAACCCCCCCCCCCCCACATGTACACTTCATTCAATGCTGGTGTTGTAAAGTGTTCTTGCTCAGAAACTGGAAGATTTACCAACAGACTGACATCCAATATATGCACACAAACGTTTGCATAAATTCAATTCAATTCAATTTTATTTGTATAGCCCAAAATCACAACAACAGTCGTCTCGATGGGCTTTGAAGTAAAACATGAACTCAAAAGGATCATGAATACAAATAGTTCAATAGGAAAATACAAAAATGAACTAACAAACTGACTAAGATATACTGGCATCCCTGCCCTTAGACCCCCCTTCGCAATCACACAAAGGTAAACAACCATTTACAAGTGGGTTGGACAGGTTGTTGTCTGCAGTATGATTCGGGTGTTTCTCGAATGGTGCCTTGTACTGGCCCCTGGGCATGGTGGGGGGACTCTACTAGAGCCCTGCGCGGGACTATTTTCTTCATCCCGCTCCCGCCCGCACCCACCGAAATTTCTGACCAATCCCACCCGCTCCCGCAAAACTCAGAGAATGTATTCCCGCACAGTAATAGAGATGCATTGATTTTGTATCGTCTCCCGTCCCGCAGAAAAAAACATGTATTTGTATTGATATTATTAAAGAGATTCATGTCCCTCCCCCAGCCTCATCTTTTCATGCATTCCTCTTTGTGTAATGTGCAACCTAATTATTAAATATATTTTCACAAATCCTGTTCGGTAAAAAAGTGTGCGTGCGCAGACAAACGGCCTGAAGCGCACTGAACCAGCCGTTAAAGATGCAGGTCATTTGAATTTATGGAGGGAAAAAAACATTAATGGTTCAACAGAGCTGAAAATCTATGAATTAGTTTTTACCTGACGGAAAAATACTTTTTTTTTAGCTTCAGCCTTTTCCCGTTTTTGCTGTTGTGCACCTCAGTGGGGCATCAGCACGCAGATCTGAACAGCATGTGTGTCTTACGATGAACCTCGTTTGTGGTTCTTTTCTGCTTTATCCATTGACATCATGTCCCTGTCAGGAAACCTCTGCTTCTTCCTTATCCCGCGCAGTGTTGCCAGATAGATTGACAGCTCTTTCATCCTTCTGCTGCGCTAGAGCGTCCCGACTAACGTGTTATGCTATGACGGTATTTTGTGCTCTCTGTGTAGAATACACTGGGAGCGCGGGGAAAAAAACAACTCAGCTACAGAGGATGTGAACAGGTCAACAGGTAGAGAGGAAAAGCAGGTAAAGAGGCGGAGGAGGGGCTTTGGCTTCAAACTCTGTCAGAGAGATAGAAACACGGGCGTCAGATTCAGACGCAGCTTTCACTGCGGGAGTTGAAGCAGAGACTTTCTTTCGGATGATTCTATAAACTCAAACATGGAAACATGATTATCAAGCAGAACTCTTCAAAATAATAAACCTGATCTCTCCACATTCTTTGTGTCTACCATGCATTGATGCACACATCGCTCCATGTAGCGATGAGACCAGAACTTTAGCTGATAGCTCCGCCCATACGCGACCGCGGTATCAGGCTTTAAAGAACACAATTTCTAAGAGGCAGGACGGGGCGTTGCACCCCGCCAAAAACAGGTTAGATGACAGAGGCCATTGGGCGTCTCTACCTGGTGCCTTCACGGAGCTTCAGTACATAAGACTCCAACAGCCGCTCAGCCTAACGTAGTCCGCTAATATATATTCATGAGATATTCATGGCAACACTGATCCCGCAGAGTTTTTTTTTTGCTGCCCGCTCCCGCCCGCAGTCCAATTCAAACCACCCAATCCCGCGAGATTTGGGTCCCAATGCAGCCCTCTAGACTCTACTGTGCTATCTGTGCTCCTTTGGCCCCTGATCTTTAGAGCTGAGGGCTCCTGTGGGGGTCCTTTTGACAGTCCCTGGTCTGGATTGCTGCTGTCGGGTTACTGGAAGGTGTCCATGGATTACATGAAATCTTTCCACCTTTATCCACCTTTGTCATGGTAGGGAGAACACGTCAATGTAAGGGTGGGGTCATCTAAGATAACACGAGGGTTAAGACCTTTACAATTACATGAGGATCAGGTAAATCAATTTACTCAATTTTAGTTACGTCCCTACTGGAAAACCAAGTGGAATCATTTCTCACGTCTAAAGGGATTTCCCTGGATCTAAATGCCACCGGGATCTGCCACCCGCTCCCCAGGAGAAAGGAGACGGATAAACCAGCGATCCTCATCAGGTTTGTGATTCAAAATACAAGCTAGCTCTGATTAATCGAGGGAAGAATCTGAAGGGATCTGCTGCTTATCTAAACGACCATCTGACCAGAAGGAATGCTGAAATCGACAAACATGCCAGGCTTCTCAGGATGCGTAAGCAGATTGAGAACACTTGGGTAAAGCCTGCAGGATTTAGGTCAAACCACTCGGTCCACCAGACGGGTCCAAGGTTCTGGTTATGAACACCATGAAGGACTTTGAGAAGTGTTTGATCATGGACGTCTGCACCAACATGCTGAAATAAATCAAAGAGCCAAATATAATTTTCAGCAAAGTTCTGACCTGCAGACAACTTGACCTCAACTGTCAGCGCCGCTGGTAACAGCTGAAGAAGGATACAGACCTTTATCTAATGTCTGCAAACATAGCAGTGAAGAGAACTATAAACTCTGATTCCAGAAGAACGGCTGTTAATCAGCAGGAGAAAGAATACCATCCTTGATCATTCAACAGATTATGGATCTTTTTTATTTTATTTTACGCCATTACCTTATCATACAAAAAATGCTTGATCAATTATTGAAAATGGTTAAAATTGATTGATTTCTAATGATATTACTTCACTTGCTCCAAAAATTGATTGATTTTTTCCTAATGTAACGTAATTTTGCAAATATTTTAACTTTTTAAAACTTGATCAATTTTTGTTATGAAGATTTTTGAAATAGTGTTATGTCGATTTTACTGATATAGTATTATTTTTATTAATCATATACATTACAAGAAATAATCTGCATATATTTTGGATAACTGATCTGTATTTGCCATGTGGATTTCTAAAATAGTTATTTTTTACAAAATAATTTAAGTAATTCATCTTTGGCATGTGATTTATTGATACTTGTGGATTACTAATCTTTTCTGATTGAAGCTAGGAACCGGATAATGAGAAATCATGTAATAAAATGGTTACGGTAGAACAGGGGTGGGAATATATAAGTTTGCTTCCTTCCACTCCCTTTCAAGCAATATTTATTAATGTGTCTAATTATTCTAGTTTGATATGTCCTTGTATGACTGTATAACTGACAATTGTATTGTTATTGTGTGTTATTCTTATTTGATTGCTTAAAATAAACCATTTCTATTTATGTTATGCTGGAAAAAGTGGGTCCAACATGCTAATTTACATATGTCACATATTATTTCAAAATTACAAACAAATGGATAAACACTGGTCACTCCCAATAGTTCAATGTTCTTACAGGTGCTGGATTCACTTAGTGAAGATGGCGCCGGTGTGTGTGGCCGCTGGTCTACTCTCATCCCTATTGTTCATAATTGTTTTATTTCTGTACTTTGGTAACAGAGTCTCTGCTGGTGTAAAATTGTCAGTTCCTCTTAGATCATCAATATGCCAACTCTGATCTAAGTTTGTTTAATTATGGTCGCCAAAAACTACCCTCTTTGCTTTCGGGCATCCCAGGTCACCTGCTCAGGGCGTGAAGTGAAGTGAAGCTGAAGGGCGTCTGGGCACGCTCCCCGTCCTCTTCCGGAACTCGATCTGGATTATTTCCCTGCTTCATCGCGTCCTGGCGCTTTTTGGATCCGTCCGAGGTCTGCAATATCCTCGTTGCAGGCTGTGATGACGGATTCCAGCTCCGCTTATCCTGCTCTCCTAGGCCCCGCCAGCGCGAGGTGAATCCTGGGAACCTGAAGACGCTCCCCGGTCACTCTTTTCCTCCGATCCACAGTCTGCTGCTCCGGCCACACTTGGAATGTTAAACGCCAGAACGTTGGCAAACAAGACGTTTATTCTGCGTGATTTTTTCACTTCTCGCTGTTTGGACTTCCTCTTTGCGACTGAGACCTGGGCATGTCCCGGTGAGTGGAGTACTTTTGTAGAACTTTTAACAGCTGGTTGTTGTTATTTAAGCTCCCCGCGAAAGTCTGGACAGGGAGGAGGAACAGCGTCTGTTTTTATAAAGACTTTAAGTGCAAACAAAGCTGTGTGCGATCATCATATTACAGCTTTGAACTGACTTTATTTGAGGTGGGAAGGTCCGCACGGTGCTGTGCACTAGAGGGCTACATTTGGATTGGGTCCTGACGGGTCCCGCGGGACCAAAGGCAAATCTTGCGGGATTAGACGGTTTGAATTGTGCTGCGGGCGGGAGCGGGCGGCAAAAAAAGCCCCCGCGGGATCACTGTTGCCATGAATAGCGGACTATGTTAGGCTGTGCGGCTGTTGAAGTCTTATGTACTGAAGCTCCGTGAACTCACCAGGTAGATACGCCTAATGGCCTCTGTCATCTAACCTGTTGTTGGGGGTGTGCAGCGTCCCGCCCCGCCTCTTCTTTAAAGCCTGATACAGCGGTCGCATGTGGGCGGAGCTACCAGCTAAAGTTATGGTCTGATCGCTACATGGAGCGGTGTCTGTGTGCATCAATGCATGGTAGACACGGGGAATGTGGAGAGATGAGGTTTATTATTTTGAAGAGTTCTGCATGGTAATCATGTCTCTCTCATGTCTGAGAGTTGTATTTCCCCGCGCTTCTTAGTCTGTTTTACACAGAGAGCGCAAAATACGGTCATCATAGGCTGACACGATAGTCGGGGCGCTCTAGCTTAGCACAAGGGTGAAAGAGCTGTGACTCTATCTGGCAACACTGCGCTGGATAAGGAAGGAGCAGGTTGCCTGGCAGGGACATCATGTCAATGGATGAAACAGAAAAGAACCTCAAACAAGGTTCATCGTGAGACAGGCATGGTGGTCAGGTCTGCGTGCCGATGCCCCACTGAGGGGCAAAAAAGCAAAAACTGGAAAAGGCTGAAGCCTGAGACAAGGTAAGGACAGGCAAAGTTAGTCGAGGCATGGTAAACATGAACGACAATAGTTACTTGGCCAGGAGATGCACCATGGGAGTACAACGAACTAGCGTTGATTACAGGTCCGTGGTCTCCTTAAGAACCTGTGACCAGACAAGGATGAGTAGGTGCAGCTGGAGGCATCAGGTATAGCTGATGAGGGGGAGGAGTCAGCCGGGGGCACCGTGACAGTACCCCCCCCCCCCAACGACCCCCTCCAGGCGGACCAGGGCGACGATCAGGATGAGCCCGAGGGAAGTCGTCGATGAGGGAGGGGTCCAATATGAGGGACTGAGAGATCCAGGACCTCTTCTCCGGACCGTAACCCTCCCAATCCACGAGATACTGGGGCCTACGACCCCTGCGACGCACATCCAAAATCCTGGTGACGGTAAAGGCCAGGACACCGTCAATGAGCCGGGCGGGTGGTGGGGAAGCGGATGGCGGGCAAAGGGGGCTTTGACGGACAGGCTTGAGTTGGGACACGAGAAATGACGGATGGATTCTGAGGGCAGCCGGCAACTTAAGGCGGACACAGTTGGGGTAAATTATCTGTTCAATGACAAAAGGTCCAATGTAGCGGGGTGCCAATTTACGGGACGTGGCTTGGAGGGGAATGTTCTTTAAGGACAGCCACACTTGCTGCCTGGCTTGATAGGAGGGACTCACCGTGTGGTGATGGTCCGCGATCTGACGGTTACCCTCTTTAGTCCGGAGGAGAGCGGCAGGAGCCTGGCGCCAAACATCCAGGCAACGCTGAAGGTGGAGTTGGACAGAGGGCACCGCCAGATCTAGTTCCTGGGAGGGAAATAATGGTGACACCTCGAAAGGTGACATACCCGTAGCAGCGGACGGATGGTTGTTGTGGGCGTACTTTACCCAAACGAGATGGTCAGACCAGTCCCCCGGGTTTTGGGCCACCAAACAGCGTAGAGTGGTCTCTAGTTCTTGGTTGGCCCTTTCGGCCTGGCCGTTGGATTGGGGATGATACCCCGACGTGACGCTGATGGAGGCTTCGAGGGCGGAGCAGAATGCCTTCCAGACCTGAGAAGTAAATTGAGGTCCTTGGTCTGACACAATGTCGGAAGGGATGCCATGGAGACGAAAAACATGATTAATCAAGGTGTTGGCAGTTTTAGTGGCTGTAGGCAGGTGAGGTAGAGGAATGGGTAAGGCTTCCTTTTACAGTACAGTACTTACAGTGTACTTAAGTGGTATTTACATGGTACTTATAGTGTAACTACTGGGTACTTTCAGGGTACTTACATGGTGCTTTTTATGGAATTTACTGGGTACTTACAGTGTGTTTACATGGTACTTTCTATGGGACTTTACTGGGTACTTACATGGTACTTTTTGTGTCTACTCTGTACTTACGAGGAATGAAGTGAGCTGCTTTAGAAAAACGGTCGATGACTGTGAGGATGACCGTAAAACCCTCAGATGGTGGCAGTCCAGTGACGAAATCAACGGCATTGTGGGACCAGGGACAACTAGGCGTGGATAGTGGATGAAGGTGACCAGCAGGAGGCGAGTTGGACGATTTGGCCCTGGCACAGGTGATAAAGGCTGCTATGCCTTGACATACGTTGTAGGCCAGTAGAAGCGACACTTGAGGAGCATGAGGGTACGGCGTACGCCTCCGTGGCAGGCGAATTTATATGAGTGCCCCCATACTTTAATATTCAGTCTATTTGGGGGTTATGTAATCGCAGCCAGGAATACCCCAGGATAACAGGAGTTTAGGGTGAGTTGGTAACGAAGAACTGATGGTATTCGCGGTAATTACCGGACGAAATAAGCTGGACGGGTTCAGTACGTAGTGTGATTTTGGAAAGTAATTTACCCCCAAACCGGCGGCCTTAACAGGGGTATCTAGGGATTCAACAGGTTACCCAAGTTGACGGACGAGACTAGAATCAATGAGGCTGTGTTCAGCTCCAGAATCAATGAGAGCGTTAAATTCATGGACATGATTTAGACTAGGAAACTTGACAGGCATGAATAGGAAAGGCTTACTGGTCTTTTCAGACATGTCCCCTCGCAACCTGTCACTTAGCAAGGGGCTCGGGAGTTTAAACGATTGGGACACTGCGAGACTGGCATCTCCACAATAAAAACACAACCCCTCATTGCGTCGTTTAAGTCTCTCCTCAGGGGAAAGTTTTGAGTGTCCTATCTGCATAGGTTCATCAGAAAAAGATGCTAGAGGCGTCTGCACTAGCAGCCGCCTGTTGGGGAACCAGGAGCGGATGACGTGGAACATCAGAAGGGGGTCAACGTGGAATAAAACTCCATTCAGCCTGACGCTCGCGAAGCCGAATATCAGAACGGAGCGCGGCGGTCACCAGTACTTCAAAATTATCCGCTTCTAGTTGTGTGCATGAATGATCCTTAATTTTTTAGTTTAGGGATTGATAGAAGATTCCCTTGAGAGCAATGTCCGGACACCCCGCCTCGACCGCTAAAATGCGGAAGTCAATGATGTGATCACTCACCGGATGGTTACGCTGCTTGAGGCTGAGTAACCGCCGGGTTGCTTCTTCCTGCTTGCGCGGCTGGTCAAAAACGGGTCGAAATTCTCAGATAAACCGTTCAAAAGGGGAGATGAGAGAGAGGGTTAGCGGCTAGAAAGGCCTGGGCCCACTGAAGAGCTTTACAGCAGAGCGCATTGACCACCAGGGAGATTTTGCATTGATCGGAATGATAGTACCTGGGTGCTTGTTGAAAGAGTAACCGACATTGTAGTAGGAAACCGCTGCATGCTTCCACGTCACCAAAGAATGGTTCTGGCTGTGACCGGATGTTTTCCTCTGGGGAGGCGGAAGAAATGGCGATGGGGTCACCGGAAGCCGGGGGTGAAGCAGTGGCAGTGGAGCTTGGTGCTTGGCCCGTAACTCCGGCTATGGTTTGCGTGATGTTGTCCAAGCGGCGGAATAATTCCTGTTGGGCTGCGGACATTTGAGCAAGGGCGTCGGACTGGCGATTGAGCAACATACCTTGTTGAGTGATGGCAAGGCGGAGTCTGTCCGGGTCAGCTGAGTCGGGAGCTTGGCTAGTTCCTTCTGTCATGGCTAGCAGGCTAAGGCAGACTCAAGTGCTGGAACCCGGAAGGACACAAGGCAGGCTGTAAGGTAAGAAGTAACTGGTTTTAATATGGCAGAGAGGATGAAAACTAAGTCCCAGGTTTTCGTGTGGTAGACAGCGGAGATGGTTGGAGGGTCTTGGCGGCGGCAACCTTTCGGATCGGAGGAGGTAAGCCAGAGGAGCGTCAGGACGCGACCAGCAAGAGGTGAGCAGCAAACAAAGGTGTCCAGACGAAGTCATGATCCTGAGACAAGGTAAGGACAGGCAAAGTTAGTCAAGGCGTGGTAAACATGAACGAGAATGGTTACTTAGCCAGGAGATGCACCGTGGGAGTACAACAAACTAGCGTTGATTACAGGTCCGTGGTCTCCTTAAGAACCTGCGGCCAGTCGAGGATGAGGAGGTGCAGATGGAGGCATCAGGTGTAGCTGATGAGGGGGAGGAGTCAGCCGGGGGCACCGTGACATTTTCAGCTCTATTGAACCATTACAATGTTTTTTTTTCCTCCATAAATTCAAATAACTTTGACCTGCGTCTTTACCAGCTGGTTCAGCGCGCTTCAGGCCATCCGTCTGGGCGCAGACACACGCACACTTTTTAACCGAATGCAGAACCTCCTCCAAAACCATCAGAACCAGAAAAGCTAAACATCATTCTATCAGAACCTCCCTGAACCGAGGAGCACCCACTTTCCCCATGGCAAAAACATCTGGGAACGTGTTACTTTCAGTGAACAACAGGATTAGTGAAAATATATTTAATAAATAAGTTGCACTTAAACAAAAGAGGAATGCATGAAAAGATGAGACTGGAGGAGGGACATGAATCTCTTTAATAATATCAATACAAATATGTGTTTTTTTTTCCTGCGGGACGGGAGAGGATACAAAATCAATGCATCTCTATTATTGTGCGGGAATAAATTCTCAGAGTTTTGCGGGTGCGGGCGGGAGTGTAACGCATACGTTGCGGGAGCGGCCGGGATTGGTCAGAAATTCTGCGGGCGGGAGCGGGATGAAGAAAATAGTCCCGCGCAGGGCTCTACTGTGCACTGTCGTTTACAGACCTCCCAAGTACAACAAACACTTTCTGAAGGTTTTCTCTGAATATTTGGCTGAAATGATGCCATTTTATGATCGTGTTCTTAGTGTTGGGGACTTTAATATTCATGTGTGTTGTCCTGAAAAGCCGTTGGTGAAGGACTTCTTTGAGATCATTAACTCTTTTAATCCAGTTCAGTGGGTGTCTGGAGTCACTCATGAAAAAGGACATATACTGGATCTTGTTCTCTCCTATGGATTGCCTGTTTTTAATGTGGAGATCTGTGACTTAGCAATTTTAGATCAAATGACTGTGGTGTTTGAAGCTGAAGTTTTTCGTGCTGCAGTCAAATCTACCGCTCCTCTTCAGCGCCGCAGGATTTTTAATGGATGGTTTCATTCCTCCTGCAGTAACATTCTAGAATCTGTGGCTCCTCTAAACATACTAAAGCCTCGTTCTAAACCTGAAGCCCTAGTTCAATGGGAGAACCCGGGCAGCTCGGAGGGCCTGTAGAAAAGCGGAACATCGCAGGAAGAAGGATAAATTACAGATCTCTCTACAAATCCTGAAGAATAGTTGGAATTTTTATCAAGACACTGTAAAACAGGCTAAAAAAAGTACCTGGCCAATATTATTATTCCTAATCAGCACAACCCACGGGTGCTTTTTAAAATGATAAATTCTGTTCTGAATGTTCCACAGGCAGAGTTTTTCGAAGCTTCACCCGACCTGTGCAATATGTTTTTAGAATTTTTTAATACTAAGGTTTCGAACATAAGGGCTGGCATTATTCTCCCTTCTTCTGACCCTTCGGTTTATGTTTGTTGCTCAGCCATTTTCAGAGACTTTGAGCCGCTGTCTCTTCAATTCTTAAATGAGTTGGTCAGCCAGAGCAAACCATCAAGTTCTCCCCTAGATTCTATCCCTCTGAAGCTTTTCAAGGAGGTTTTCTCAAGCATAGCGCAGAATCAGATGGTCCTTTCTATCATCAACAGCAGTCTGGCTGCTGGTGTCGTCCCTGCTGTTAAACATGCAACAATCCAGCCTCTACTGAAAAAAACAAGCCTGGACAGTACTGTGCTGGCTAATTTCAGACCCATCTCCAAGATGCCCTACATCTCTAAACTCCTGGAGAAAGTGGTCTACTCACAGCTAGAGGACTTCCTAAGCCAACATCAAATTCTTGAAGTCTTCCAGTCTGGTTTTAGGCCCTTGCACAGTACAGAGTCAGCATTACTAAGTCAGCAATGACATTCTACTGGCAAAATGATGATGAGACTATGTCGTCCTGGTTCTGCTGGATCTAACAGCAGCATTTGACATTGTAGACCACAGTATTTTAATATCTAGGCTCCAGAACTCTGTGGGGATCCAAGGTACAGCACTGGACTGGTTTAAATCTTACCTGGCAGAAAGAACCATGTGTGTCAGCTTGGGTGGTTTTGAATCTACCACAACTCAGCTTTCTTATGAGGTTCCACAAGGATCAGTTCTAGGGCCACTTTTGTTCTCTCTGTATCTGTTAACCTTAGGGTCAATCATGAGGACGCATGGCATTTCTATTCACTTGTACGCAGATGACAGCCAGATCTATATGCCGTTAAAAAAGAAGGATGATCTCTCCATGAAGCAGCTCCTGTCATGTCTTCAGGACATTAAGGACTGGTTGGCCCTTAGCTTTTTGAGTTTTAATGAAAATAAAACACAAGTTCAAGTTTTTGGACCGAGTGATTTTAGTGAACCTTCCCAAATTGATTTGGGTTCCTTGACTAACTTTTTAAAAACAAATCTTTCTAATCTGGGTTTTAAACTGGACAGTCATTTTAAACTGAATCAGCAGATAAGCTCAGTGGTGAGGTCAAGCTTTTTTCATCTTTCAACTTGCTAAGGTAAAACCTTTTTTAACAGCTGCACACTTTGAAACTGTTATCCACGCGTTCATCACGTCCCGGCTGGATTCCTGTAATTCTCTGTATTTTGGACTCAGCCAGTCTTCTCTCTCACGTCTCCAACGTGTTCAAAATGCAGCTGCCCGTCTTCTGGTTGGAAGACGTAAGAGAGACCACATCACGCCAATTTTTAGCATCGCTTCACTGGCTGCCTGTGCATTTTAGAGTTCACGTTAAGATTCTTCTATTTGTTTTTAAATCTTTACATGATCTTGCCCCGCTGTACCTCTCTGAACTTCTCTCTCCTTACTCGCCAGCCGGGTGCCTCAGATCAGCTGATTCTGGAGGTACTGAGGTCCAGACGGAAGCTCAGAGGGGACAGAGCCTTTTCTGTCGCTGCTCCAAAGCTTTGGAACTCTCTGCCACTGTCCAAAGAGAAGTTTCATCACTGCCCATTTTTAAAACCCACCTAAAAAACAATTTTTATGCTCTGGCTTTTAATTCAACATGAGACTGCTGTTATTGCTGTCTTGCTGTACTGGTTTAATTGTTTTTATCTCTCTATATTTAATCTTCAGATTTAAGATGTTTTTGTGTTTGTTTTATTCATTTCTCGTGTTCAGCACTTTGTCAGCTGCTGTTGATTGAAAGTGCTATATATAAATAAAGATGAGTTGGTAAGGCTTTATAATAAGAGTCCTTAATGAATTATTAATAAGATATCAACAAGCGCTAGTAATGTTTTAGTAAGCTGCTTATAAGTACAATAATTAGCATTTATAAATGTCTTACAACTGACTTACAACTTTAAATAAGCTGTTTATAAATACATTTAAACATTCCTTAATAAACTACTTAAAAGACATTAACAAGCATGGGAAATGTGGTATTAAGATGCTTATAAAGACATTTATTAGCATTTGTTAATCCTATTCACAATCTATTTATAAATTGCTTTTATGGGATTAATAAATATATTAAAAGTTTTCTTACTAACAGTTTGAGTGGTTTGCAGCCCCCCAATCTAAAGTGTGACTAAGTTTCGGGTGATCTTTACAAGCCATTTATAAATTGCTTATAGAATATACCCAGCTAAAATGTTTACTCAAAATAAATTTAGATTAAACATTTAAACACTCTTTAGTATTTGCTGCAATTCCCCTGAAACAGACATCCATCTCCTCTGGTATTGTCCTAAAGTTAAAGTGTTTTGGCAGAAGATGTGTTATTTCCTTAGTGGAAAAAAATTGATTTTTGTCTTGTATTCTGGAAAGATGTCTTGTATCAAAGATGTCAAAGAAAAGCAAAGAAAGATGTCATGACTTGTAGGATGGACAGACCCAGATGCTTAAACCCAGAATGAGGACAACGGTAGGTAAGAGGTAAGTAAAAGTTTTTATTTTCCTTCCAGGAGAGATGGTTGTGGCTTGGTATGAGTCTGATGAGGACTGCGGCTTGAGGCGTGGCTGGATGTAGTAGCGTGGCTTGGTAGAGCGTGTTGTTTCCACGGGAATGCAGGAGGGCTCGATCTGACTTCCACACAGGTGACGCTTGGAGACTGGAATCCTGAGGCAGGGAGAGCAATCTTAGAGTCGAGACAAGACTTGGTTTTCACAAACATGAGCTTAGACTGAGACCAGGTATAGTCACCACAAGGGGCAACGAACTGGCGTTGAATAGTGGAGCTGGGTCTCCTTTTGAGCTGCAGCGGTTGATGAGGTGGATTGGTCACAGCTGGTGAAGTCAGGAGCAGAGCAGGAGGGGGAGGAGACTGACAGGCTGTAACAATTCACTAGGATAACTAGTCCTGTTACTAATAAATAAATACACGAAAAGAGGTTAAACACAAAAGACTGTCTTAATGCCGAGAAATAATTTGCAGATAACTGAAAATTTCAGACACAACCCGTGCATAAATCCACATCCAAAATTAATAATTAAGATATAGTAAGTTCAAACAAAACGATCATTGTTCCGTTCAAAAAACAAACATTCAGATGTTTAGGCGTGCTCAGCCTTAAGTCATTAATAGAGTTCAATTCCTCCGGAAAGTCAGTAATTTAAAAAAAATGAGGAAAGTCAAAAAAGGGAAAAACAATAGCCCTAAAGCGATCGCTATTTTCTGGTATACCAGTAACAAAAAAAAAGATGGTTCGATCTCACCAGCGTTCTTCCAGGATCACTGACGTGGCCTCTCGCAGCAAACTCTCCTGCTCCCGATCACGAAGCACGTCTGCTGTGGGAACCGCGCCTCCCGGTAATGCTTCCTCCGTCGATCTAATGATCCGGCTCCGGTGGGTTTCTTTCTTTTTCCGTTAAAGCCATCAGCATCCGAAAAAGTCAGAAGATTCACTCCAAACATCCACCTGTGGAGCTGTCATTTCCCCTGGTGACAGGGAAATCCTTGCGCCACACCCCTAATCGGCGTTTCCGAGGGAGTCAGCTGGGCTCCAACTGTCTCGTCACCACCCCCTTATATAGTCCGTTGATGACGTTCCCCATTATTTAGTTTTGATTCTTTTTTGTTTATGGAGTAATTTACATAAAAAAACAGGCAACCCTTTTTTCCCCACAGCAGGAATACATACACACGTTTTTTAATACAAAACATAAATTCCTGACGGTACCATGTCAAAAGAATTTTCTTAGCTACGTCTTGCACATATCAGTATAATGACATTGTCACAAAGCACCATAACAAAAAAATTACAAAAGGAGTTTATCTTTAAAATCTTTTGCTTATTTTGGCCAAATTTCATATTTATAAATGTAAATTCTCAAGTCGGAAACCCTGTTTCATTTTATTCTTTTCTGAGTTAAATCAGTATATTAATAGTATTTGTAATTCTGATGAGCAGAAAGGAATTAAAACCTTGTCTGTATGTGATAGATTCAACATTTTCTTGTAGAGTTTAACCCCCTGGCTTAGTTCTATTTCTATTCTTGTTTTCTTTATACATATGTGTATTTGATCTTTGCAATTACAGTATGTTCTTATTGCATACCTGAAAGTGAATCCTAGTAAAATGGCATAATGAGCAATAAAATTTATAAAAAAATGTATACAAATTGCTTGGATGGGATTAATAAATATATTACCAATACCCATGTCAAGCTGGACTTACATTTTTTTAAGTCCTGCTGATAAGTCCTGCTTACTCAACCTCCAGACTACACCACCTGGATGAACGAGAACCTTCATTGACAGTTTGAGTGTTTTGCAGCCTCCTAAACTCTTAGCTATGTTTTGCCACAAAGAAGCACAAAGTACAGAATATGAACAATGACCTTTATAACACTAACCAAAGCCCCAAACATATAACTCTTCAACACATCACAACAACAATGTGAAAGAAGAGACACACGTACTGTCCTTTACAGATTGTGCCTTATAACATTTCGAACTAAACAAAGTTTAATAAACGTCAAAGGGGCAGTAACTGTCCACAAGCAATTTATAAATGGCTTGTAAAGATCACCCCATATTTGGTCAAGCTTTAGATCGGGGGGGGGGGGGGGGTGCAGAACACTCAATAAGTTGATAATAAGAGAACTGTATTTATTAATCCCATTCAAGCAATTTATAAATAGATTGTGAATAGGATTAACACATGAAAATAAATATCTTAATAAGACGCTTAATACCAGATTACTCATGCTTGTTGAAGTCTCATAAGTAGTTTATTAAGGAATATGTTAATGTATTTATAAAAAGCTCATTTAAACTTGTAAGTCAGTTGTAAGACATTTATAAATGGTAATTATTGTACTTATAAGCAGCTTACTAAAACATTGCAAGTGCTTGTTAATGTCTTATAAATAGTTTATTAAGGACTCTTGTTATAAAGGGTTACCGATGACTTAAGTTGAGTTATATTTTGTAAAAAAAAAACTTTTTTTTTTAATGTTTGTGTATTGAGAAATTCTATGCAAATTCAAATTATAATGTTTATTGTACTGTTTTGTACTGTAAAGCTGAAATAAAATAGAAAAAATCATTTATCAGCAGGCAGTATGTGCAAAAGTGATCAGTTTTGGGCACGTGATGGGCAATCCCATTATGAAAATAATAAACAACATTTTCTCTGTGGATTTACAGAGAAAAAAGTGCTGCACTTTCCCTCTGTGCAGTCCCTGCTGAAAGACATTGTTTCTGCATCTGAGTCAGTTGACAATGTGGCAAGTACTGTGAAGTCATAAACAGACTTGGCCTAAAACAAACAAAAGAAATAATCCCAGACATTGTCAGTGGAAATGTGTTCAATATAAAAGTGTGTTCATGACATGTAGCAGTTATCATTTTGTTAAAAAATGCTGCAGATATGGTAATTAGTTCAAAATGTGAAAAGATGATTTTGAAAAGTTGATTTTTCTTACATTAAATTAACATTATATTATTGATAAACATGGTGCAGCATAGGGAAAATGGGACATTTCTCCTATGAAATGCTGTGATATAAGGGATCATCTGAAAATGTAACAATTACTGAGATCAATAAAGTGCTAAATATTTATATTTTTTCACGCCTTGTTGTCGTTGATAATTTTTGGGAGAAATCATTAGTGATGAATCTTTTCACATTTATTTTAATCATTATTAATATATAACTGAAGGCAAACTGAGCAAATTTGTTATTTCAGGAGAGCCTATCAAACTGGTAGCCGTTCGTATGACTCAGTACCCATGAAGTAGCTCTCAGTTTGAAAAAAATTGGTGACCCCAGGTGAGGAACAGAGCAAAACCTCTGCCTTAGTACTGATGAGTTGGTTGTGAAAGAAACAACTCTAGAGGGGCTCTTGGGTGTGAAAGACTCCTTCCTGGGAGATATTTTTTTGCATTAATTCACCCTTTCTAAGTAGCATTACTTTATTTTTCTTTCTAAGATGCACGTGACTGTGTCTCTGGTCAATATAAGTTGGCGCTTATATTGGGGGACAGTTGTTTCACCAATCTGCGGTCAGTCTAGCAACTGTCCCTGACTTCCTCATTTTTTAAACTTGTCCTTCCCAACAGCTAAGCTAAAGGCTTCTTTTTTTGGACATACAGTATTTTACTGTTACAACAGGGAGTTCTGGATGTTCTAACACACTAGGTGTGCATTTGTATAAACCCCTTTTATAATTTAGGACAAACTTTATTTATAGTGATTAAATTTGTCTTTTTTGTTGGACCATATCAAAAAGGAGGAGAGGAATGAAGGGAGGTATGTCGGAGACAGGGGGTAAGGGCACAGAAAAAAGGGGAAAAGAAGTGTTAAGGGATCCTGAAAAATTATTACAGAGGTGGGGGGTGAGGGGTCAAATCATTAAGCAACAAGATGCTGGAGGAGTCATTACTGTTTGGTGTAAATGTTAGTCAAAAGGTGGGCGTCTGTCCACACACATACTTAGGTGTTACAAACATAACTGTTGCCCCAAAAATCTTCACAAACAATCTTGTCAACATGTACTCAACGAAACTAAAGTTGACACGTAAATATGCGTACAGACCAAGACTTGTAAGGCATTTCATTCTGTCACACATAGTATTTGTGCAAAGTGAGCTGACACCTGTGCTCAGGTGGATGTTCATGTTCTGCTGAGGTGGATGATGGAATGCAAACAGAAGGAGAGTGCCCGTCCGTCCAAACACCAAGTCCCAGCCAAAGCGGAAGCGGTAGCCAGGGTCCCCTTTCACTGGCATTGTATAGCAGATAGAGGGAATCTACACGCCGGGCAGTCCAGTCAGAGACCCAGACCCAGACCAGGGATAGCTGGACTGCCCCACGGCACCCATTGCCAAAGAGCAGGGAGGCACGGAGAGTGCAGGCCCGAGCCCAGTCAGTAGGATAGCTCTCCACCCCGCCAGGGGGCCCAGCACGGTACCCCACCCCAAGACAGTCACCCAGTTCCAGACGTGCCACCCACCACCCGGGGGTCTCCAGAACTGAGACGAGATGGGGTGTGTCAGGGACCACATCAAGAACTGAGAATAGATGGGGTGCATCAGAGACCACCACCGGAACTGAGAAGAGATGGGGTGTGTCCGAGAACCCCACGAGACTGAGACGAGATGGGGTGCATCCGAGAACCCCACCAGAACTGAGACGAGATACAGTGCGTGGGGGACCACCTCCAGAACTGATGCAGGATGGGGTGCGTCGGGGTCCACCTCTAGAACTGAGATCAAATAGGGTGCGTCGGGGACCACCTCCAGATTTGAGACGAGATAGGGTGCAACCGAAACCACCGGAACCAGGATGCTGAGAATGGCATCCATGTCGGTCCCCTCCCACAGCCAGAAAACTCTCGTTGGAAATAGAGGCGGGGAACTGGGCCTAGTCAGCAGTCCAATGGGACATGGTCCTCTCTGCCTCCTGGTAATATGCATCCAAGAGCCGCATGTCACGCTCTGCTGGGTACAGGAAATCGTCCAGCTGGTGGACATCCGGCTCCTCCGCAGGTCAGAGGAACTGGGACCGGTCAGGGGTCCACAGAAACTTGGTCCTCCCTGCCTCCCAGCAGAACGCTCCCCTGTATCATCTTTACATCATATTATCATCTTTTCTTCATCTTTCATGAAGACTACAATCCAAGATTCCGTTAAACAAAGTTGCACAATTTAATCTCATCTTTCTTGTTACTTTATCCAGTGAAAACTCCAATTTATCAAGCTTTACAGTACTCCTAAAACAAGCTTTGTGTGCATGATTTATACCAGCAGGTTTCCTCCAGCAATTTATAGAGATGCTGAGTAAAAATGAAGGATTGGTTGTAGTTCATTTTCCACTTGCAGTGACTGAGCCCAAAGCTTAAAGCCTCTTCAGCTTAACTAGAAGTTCTTTGAAGTACCGGTATTATTGTGTTCCTGAAAGAGTAGTAGTTTGGTTTTAATGGGGTGTACACAATGCTACAAACCTGAAATGCAATTTTTGACTGCTGTAATGATGAATTATGGGTAAAAACTAAATAAAAAGATTTAAACCAAAAAAAAGAAAGAATGCTCCAATTAGCCACATACAGTCAGAAACATAAATATTTGGACAGAGACACATTCTTTATAATTTTGTTTCTGTACATTAACACACTTAATTTTAAAGAAAATAACTCAGGCATTGAAGTGCAGACTTTCAGCTTTTATTCCATGGGTTGAACAAAAAGATTCAATATAAATGTGGAAAACTAAAGCATTTTTAAAACACTATGCCTTTATTTCATGAACTCGTAAGTAATTGGACAAATGAAATTACTGAAACAAAATGGTCATTGCTAATATTTGGTTGCAAACCCTTTGTTGGCAATGACAGCCTGAAGTCTTGAACTCATGGACATCACCAGATGCTGGGTTTTCTCCTTCTGAATGCTCTGCCAGGCCTTAACTGCGGTGGCTTTCAGTTGCTGGTTGTTTGTGGGCCTGTCTGTCTGAAGTTTAGACTTCAACAAGTGAAATGCATGCTCAATTGGGTTAAAATCAGGTGACTGACTTGGCCATTCAAGAATATTCCACTTCTTTGCTTTAATAATCTCCTGAGTTGCTTTGGCTGTATGTTTTGGGTCATTGTCCATCTGTATTATGAAACGCCGACCAATCAGTTTGGGTGCATTCACCTGGATCTGTGCACACAGTATGTCTCTGAACACCTCAGTATTCAGTGGGTTGCTTCTGTCCTGTGTCACGTCATCAAAAAACACTAGTGTCACAGTGCCACTAGCAGCCATGCACGCCCAGACCATCACACTACCTCCACAGTCTTTTATTGATGATGTAATGTGCTTTGCATCATGAGCTTCTCCATGTCTTCTCCATACTTTTCTCTTGCCATCATTCTGGTAGAGGTTGATTTTGGTTTCATCTGTCCAAAGAATGCTTTTCCAGAACTGTGCTGGCTTTTTTAGATGCTTTTGAGCAAAGTCCAATCTAACCTTCCTATTCTTGAGGCTTATGAGTGGCTTGCATCTTGCAGTGTACCCTCTGTATCTACTTTCATGCAGTCTTCTTTTTATGGTAGACTTGGATATTGATACGCCTACCTCCTTGAGAGTGTTGTTCCCTTGGTTGGCTGTTGTGAACGGGTTCCTCTTCACCATGGAAATGATTCTGCGATCATCCACCACTGTTGTCTTCCGTGGACGTCCAGGTCTTTTTGCGTTGCTGAGATCACCAGTGCTTTCTTTCTTTCTCAAGATGTACTACACTGTCGCATGGCTTTTTACTGTTTTCTCAGCTTAATGATGGCTCCTTTCACCTGAATGGAGAGCTCCTTTGACCACATGTTGTCTGTTCACAGCAAAATCTTTAAATAGCAAGAATGGGGGGGGGGGGGGTACCCAGATGCAGAGAGGAGGAGGCAGGAGTTCCAAGTGAACAAGGTCTTTAATTCAAATCTAAAATAAATAAAAAAAATAAAAAAACACTGCTATTTAGGCACACCAACTCGAAACTCCATAAACTCGAAACACTCAAAAGCACTCATAACTATGGACCAGCACAGGATGAAGGGAAAGACAGGACATAAATAGACACAGAACAGACGAAATACAGGTGCAAACTATCAGGACAAATTGGGACCAAAAGTAAAGCTCGAAACTTTGACACACAACAGAATACCTCTCTCTTCTTCCCCCTTTTCTTTTCCAACAAAAAATGATAACAAATATGTCAACACAAAGGTGAATAAAATGTTGCCAAAATTACAAAAGGGGTTTATATAAATATACACATTGTGAATCAGAAGATTCATAAACTCGTTTTAAAATATGTCCAACACAAGCCTTTAGCTCTTCTCTGAATGCTCAGCTATTGGACAGGATATGTTAAAAGAAAAAATAAAGAAAACTAACATGGAGGTATTAAATTGTTCTTTGTGTTTTCAAAAGAGTGGCTTACTTTTAGATTTTACAGATATGAATAAAGGCACAACAGATTTTTTCCTCATCTCACTTTGGTATAGACCACTTGTTGTAACTCAATTTTGTGTGATTTTTCATACTGTTGTCTGAATTAAATGAAACCAAGTTATGTCTTCAACCAGGTTCATAGTTTGCATTAAGTCATTGCTTTCAAAATAAAGTTAAATGAAAGACAAGAGGCTTATGCTGTTTTCCCCTTGAGAATTTGTATATGAGAGGTAAAAAAGTTAACTAAATTAACGATTAGTGAATGACTTTTTGAATAATTCTTTAGTAAATTAATTTAATTACAAATTTGATCTAGAAACTAAATAAAGTTACTTTTTAGAAGTTATTTACCCAACACTGAAAACAAGCGTGTACACTAACACATTTACATGTGTTAGTGTAAATGTATTGTAATGCAAAAGAGAAAAAAATATCCGGAATTTTAAAGGGAATTTTAACTTTCCTTTTTGCACAACTCAGGGAACATTTACATGTGCACAAACATTCAGAAATCTGCATAAACATCCACATAATCTAGCACAAACATTCCCAGTAACCACGTATACATCCACAAATATTGATGAACATGCATAAACATGTATTAACAGTCACAGACACTCATTTTAATAAATAGTTTCAAACAGATGCATAAGAATGTCCTTATATATCTTTGCATGAACATTTGATCATGGATTGGATTGTGGCCAACATGTAAAAAATAACGTAAAACACTCCGGTCAAGCAATTACTCAAACTCTATTGAAAATCATATTTACTAGATACAATGTTTAATGTGAGTTTTCTGTATGTGTTATTTGTCTATTTTAGATTAAACACATTGATAATGTTTTTTTTTCTTCTAATCAGCTTATGAATTTATATCTTATGTAGATTCAACATATCTATGTGTTTAGGCTTTTAATTGTCTTTTTCTTTGTTTATGGAAACAAAGTAGCAAGCAATGATGCTTTAAATAAACCAATAAACCTACAGTTTCAGAAAACATTCACAAACACACACATTTACAGATGTGCACAAACTTTTAGACACATATGCATCACATTTACATTCACACACGTTTGCATAAACATTCACTTACACATGCAAAAGCACATGTAGAAACATGAGACAGACAGCAGATGAACTAAGTGTGTGTGTTTTTTAGTTTATTTCAGAATGTTTGGAGTGACCTCCAGCATGGAGCCAGTAGGGAAAGTTAATAATACCCAGACTGACACCTCTATTTCCATCGAGATTGTGGTATTCTACTTAATTCTTCCATATTTTCAAATTGGACTTTGAGCAATAAATGGATCACCAGAAACACCAAATGTTGTCTGACCACAGACCCCAGAAGGCATCATCCTGCCGTTGGACCCTGTCTCTCTGAAGTCAGGACTGCACTCTGGAGCCTACCAGCTGCATGAGATTGTCAGGTGAGATCTTCTTCAATGTGCTCACATGAAAACTTCAGCAGAACTGGTGGATACAGAGTGATGGCAAAATAATATATATAGATGCTAAGACAATATATATATATATATATATATATATATATAGTTCTATAGTTGGGTAAAACAGTTTGTAACTGTGAGGACAAACCAGAGCAGACAAGAGTACTGAAAGATTCAGCACAAGGAGAAATCATGGGAGACAAAAGTCAAACAAAGGGCATGTAAGGACTTGGATGACAAGTTGGACACTGGGAGGTTGATAATCTCAATTGAATTTTTCCTGGTTAATGAAAGGTTAATAAACCTGCACAGGCGAGGCAGGTAGAGATGGAAGGATGTGCTTCCGGTAAAAATGATCAAGGACTGAGATGGAAATGTGTTGACAGGTTCCACAAGTGTGTTGTAAAGATGGAAGGAGAACTTTGACGAACTGCTGAATGAGAAAAAAAATGTTAGAAAGCACAAAATAAAATATATGGATGTTGAGGAGCAGGAATCAGAAAAAAAGGCTGAAATGAGGAATTCATCAAAGACAATGATGAGTGGAAATGTTCTAACAAGATATCTGTGGAACTATGGAAGTGTTTCAGAGAGGAGGCAGTAAAATTTATGACTGTTTAACAAGATCATTGAGAGTAACAGGATGCATGAGGAATAGCATAAGAAATAACTGCTTGGTTTTAAAAGAAGACAGATCTTCAGAGTGGTGGAAACTACAGAGGAATAAAGCTAATGAGTCACACAATGATGTTATGGGAACGAGTGGTGGAAGTTAGAATAAGGTCAGAAGAGAGCATTTGCTTGCAGCAATATGGTTTTATGTGAAGTAAAAGCACAACAGATGAAATACTTCATTTAGGAATGAATTTGAAGAAACAGAGAAAGTCACAAAGTGCTGAATAGTTTCTTTTTATATCCAGAGGAAGTCTTTCCCCCAGATAGAAGCTGTAGTTTTGATTGTCATCGGAAGTCTAAAATATGCCCAGAGCAACTTGAAGGCATTCAAAGGTCAAGAGACATAGTCTTTCCAGCCTGTTCTGGGTCTTTCCTGGGGTCTCTGCACAGAGCACCTCCCCAAGGAAGCACTTATAAGAAAAAGGCAGAGCTGCAGATGTTGAGGTTCTCTGTTGGAATGACAAGGACAGAATCAAGAACAATTAAGAGGGATGGCTGATTTGAAATGTTTTTTAGATTAATGCTGGAAACCAGATGGAGATGGTCTGGAGAAATTTGGAGGGAGGACAATGATGATGCTGTGGTTGGAGATATACAAAGTAAGAGGATGAACAAGAAGAAATACCAAGAAGTAAAGAAGGAGGACACACGGATGATTGGTGTGAGTGCAGAAGATGCAGAGGAAAGGGTTAAATGGAAGCAGATGATTCTGACTGCTGCTTTCTGCAGAGCTCTGTTTTAACTTGTGTACTTCAAGACATATTTCCATTGCAGGACCGTTTTCATTTCTTGTAGGTTCTAATATATGTGATAATGTGTGTCCGTGTAGTCCTGGACTTTGGAAAATTGTGGCAAAGTTCCAGAGCAACCCACAGGAGAGCTTCTTTGCTAATTTTGAGGTCAAAGAATATGGTAAAGTCTTTCCAATACACCTTCTTGCTTACATATTTCTCTTGAAGGACCAAAACTAAACCTAAATACATTTTTTACAGTGCTCCCCAGCTTTGAGGTCAAGCTCTCCTCCCTAAGATCTTTCTTCTATATCGACAGTGAGACTTTGGAAATTGACATTAAAGCCAGGTGGGTGAATCTTGTGTGAAACAAATTGTGGCATTGAATCCTGTTTCCATGGTAACTTCTGTTTGGTGTGCAGGTATCTTTTTGGACAAGAAGTAAATGGAAATGCCTATGTTGTGTTTGGGGTCATGGACCAAGGCCAGAAGAAGAGCTTCCCTGACTCTCTATCTCGAGTGCCGGTGAGAACAGATTGTACATTTTTCCAATTCCGCCATGGTGATCTTTTTCCAATGTTTCAGAAAGTCAGAACTGCATGTGTCTTTGGGTCCTTAGATTGAAAACGGAGAAGGAAGAGCAGTGTTGAAGAGGGAACAGATCACAAAAACCTTTCAGGATATCAATCAGCTTGTGGGCACCTCCATCTTTGTTTCTGTTAGCGTGCTGACAGAAAGCGGTAAGATGAAGACAATCCATCCTCATGTCAATCATGTTGCTTCAAAAAAGGGGCTGAAAGTTTTGCATTGTTTAATTCTTTAAAATGTTTGACAGGGAGTGAGATGGTGGAGGCAGAGCTAAGAGGCATCCAAATCGTCACATCTCCTTACACAATCACCTTTAAAAGAACTCCAAAATATTTTAAACCTGGAATGTCCTTTGATGTGGTGGTAAAACATTGACCTAAATTTGTAACTTTTGACTGTAACGTTTGTTGCTCTGAAACTTTAAAAAATGCCAAGAGAGAAAAGTTAATCTTAACCTGATGGTTTAACCTTTCTTTTATTTGATGACAGGTTGAAGTTTTAAATCCTGATGAAAGTCCAGCAGTGAACATCCCAGTGGTTGTAACTCCTGGTCCTGTAAGGGGCTTTACTGCAGCCAACGGCATGGCGAGACTGACCATCAATACAGCAACACAGGATGAAAGGCTGTCAATCTCTGTAAGACCAAACCCACACCAATACAGTGGAAAAGCTGCTGCAAATATCACACAACCTTTTCAGTTTATTTTATTTATAGTTCAATGTAATTTCTTTGAACTTATTTCAGTTTAGCTCAGTACATTATAATTAACTGGACTGCTGTTCAGCAAGAATAAATTTTACTTCAATCCAGTTTATTCAATAACAATCAGCTCAATGTAGCTCAATGTAATTCAGCCACTGACCTGTTTAATTTCATTTATTTAAATCAGTTCAGATCAATACAATTTGTACGGAGCCCAGGAGCTGACATGGGTAAAATAAATAAATAACTTGTTCCAATGAAATAACACTAGGTTCCTACAAAATTATTAATTTCTGGGAACTAATTAAGTATTTCTGTACCACCAATTAATTAATTCGTGGGAACAAAATAATATTTCACGTGGGGATCGTACCTGCCCTGGCTCAGGGACGGCCATGGTGCAGCGGTAGGGTGGTTGACCCATGATCGTAAGATTGAAGGTTCGATTCCTGCCTTGCACACCTATGAGTCGATGCATCCTTGGGCAAAACACTGAACCCCACCTTGCCTCTGGTGGTAGTGTTTGTCAGCGGAGCCGCCAGCAGTGTGTGAATGTGTGTTTATTTGAATGTGTGTTTATTAGGACAGTGCATATTAAACAATGTTTCAGCAGCTGCTTTAACATAAATATGCCAAAGTTAGCACAGGAGCTAAATTTCATCCGATGTCCTAGGGCAGGATAAAAAGTTCAACAATTACATTTACAACACAGTAAAATAGCTCAACATTAGAGGTAAAAATATTTACAAAGGTTATTACAATAAAAAACAAGTCTAAAAAAAGTCAAAGAAAAATAACTAATGTCTGCAGGATTGGTTTGCTTTCAGCCATTGTTTAAGAGCTGTTTGGAAGGTAGGGTAGTTTTCACAGTTCCTAAGTGCTGTGGCAGTGTATTCTATAACTGTGTGCCTCTGATTGACACCATGTTTTGGCTGAATTTAGTCCTGCGCCTTTGAACATTACAGTCCCCTCGAGTTAAAGCCCTGGTGCCTATTCAAACATTTGTTTTTTTACTTATAAAATCTAACAAGGGGGGAGGGCCAGCCAATTTAAAACTTTAAAAATGAGACAGGCATTCATGTACATGTTAAAACTTTCAAAATCCATTATGCCATACTTGGTTAGAATGTCACAGTAATGGGGACGCAGAGGCTTTTTGTCTAAAACTTTCAGGGTTCTCTTAAACAGTGACTTGAGGGGTTTCAAAGTGCTGTCGTTTGTCTGGGACCATGTAGTGAGACAATAAGTTATATGACTAAAAATCAATGAATGCATATAAACCTTTGCAGCTTCAGTAGTCATAGAAGTCCTTATTTATTTAAAATTTGACAGATTAAATTTAACAATATTGGATATTTTCTTTACATGATCTTTAAAAGTTAAGTTTGAATCAAAGATTACGCCAAGATACTTAAATTGTTCTACAACTTCCAATCGCTCCCCATTGACCACTACAGATGGTTGTTCTTCCCTGGTTGGCTGACGTGAAAAAAACATACATACAGTCTTTTTAGTATTGAGATGTAAGCATGACTTTTGGAGCCACTGAAAGACTGGAACCATGGCTCCAGACAGAACTACAGCTGCTTCAGCTTTTGTTTTGGCATGAGCATAAAGAACTGTATCATCTGCATATAATTGTATTTTTGTTGTTTTGCATACATGTGGCATGTTGTTCACATACAAGCTAAATAGAAGTGGTCCCAATACTGAGCCTTGAGGAACTCCATCTGAACAACTAAGAAACGATGACTGTGAATTTTCAATTTGTACAGCTTGTTTTCTGTCATGGAGATATGATTTTATCCAGCAGAGGGCACTGTTCGGGAAATTAAAACATGATAACTTTGCAAGGAGAACATCATGATTAATAGTATCAAAGGCACATTTCAGATCAAGGAATGCAGCACCCACAAAGCCTACCTCGTCAAGCAGATGTTTCACATTTTCAAGGAAATAACAAGTGGCTGTATCGGTGGAGTGATAATTTCTGAAGCCAAACTGCATTGGATGGAGAGAGGTTTGACTGTTGTTGAGATGGATAGTTAGTTGTGTTGTGACCCATTTTTCTAAGATTTTTGAAATAATTGGTAGCATGCTTATTGGACTGTAGTTCTCAGGTTTCTTTTGTCCCTAGACTTAAAAACAGGTATAGCCCTAGCAATTTTTCATGTTGTTGGCACTATGCTATGGTTAATAGACAGATTAATCAGATGTACAATTGGGTGTGCGAGAACATCTTTATATTGCTTAAAAAAATGACTGTACAAACCATATGCATCTCTAGCTTTGGAGCTTTTGAGAGATGAGATTATTTTTAAAACATCAGGAGCAGATATTTCCTTAATATGAAATATTTGCTTACTATTGTCTACAGATTTCCATGGGATATCTGGACATTTTAGTTGCCGTGTTAAATCGTCAATTGAACTAATAAAAAAGTTATTAAAACTGTTGACAATAATATCCAAATTGTCCAGTAATGCACCATTTATCTTAATCTGGAGCTCTCTGGTGTTATGCTCTTTTTTGCGTCCTAATAGCTTATTTAGCTTCTTCCATACAATCTTTTCATTTCCATGTGCTTCAATAATTGAATTAATGAAAAAGTTTGTCCTTGCTTTACGCATGTGGTTAATAACCTTGTTTCTAAGAGATGTAAATATCTGACGGTCACTTGTAGTTTTGGTTTTTAGGGATTTTTTCAATGCACTGTCTCTCTCTCTAATTAATTTTCTAATTTCATTATTAATCCATGGTAGGTTTTCTTTAAATTGTTTGGATACTCCTTTCTTTGAGAAATGTTCCAGTGTGTCATTGATCATTCGTATAAGGAAATTTGAGCTTTCTTCGATGTTATTGTTTTCAACTACATTTGTGCAATTAAAATGTTCAAGATCTTTTTTCAAATCAATTTTTGTTTTAGACAAAGTTGTTACTCTTGTTGGACTATTTATGATCTGTGTCAATGTGTGTTTAACAACAAGCTGTTCTAATTTCTTCCTGTCTGGTATATTATCCCAATTGATGTTTAGATCACCCATAACAATAATCTCTCTTGAAGAATTACAGTGATTTAAAATAGAATATAAAATGATCATTAAAAAATTCTCCTTGGCGGAAGGAGGCCTATACATACAAATCACAGTAAAAGACATTGTAGAATGAAGTGTTACATTTAGACCTATATTCAATTCCTGTTTCCTCTGGCCATCTAATTATCTCACATTTAAAATGATCTGATATAAATCAAAACCCCCCCTCCTCTTCCTGTTTCTCTGTCTTTTCTGAATAATTTGTATCCTGGGATAGTAATGGCAGCTGTAGGTGAAGTCGAAGTCAGCCAACTTTCAGATATTCTATAGCATATCAATATTGGATTCACTTAGCAGATGTTCAATTTGCTTGCTTTTATTAACAATACTGTGAACATTGATGTGGCCAAGTAGAATTCCTTTTGGTTTTGACCTGGAATCCCAAATAACTTTTGCATTATTGAGTGTCGCATCTTCTGTTGTATTTTTTATTGCAGCATTGATGATCTTTGCAGTTGAGGAAAAGGTTTTTGCATCTGTTATTGATGAAGAACTTGTGAAACAGTGTTCATTTGTATTTAACCTTGTTAATTGCGGTATACCTGTATCCAATAATTGTGTCCTGGGGAGCTGAGGAGGAGGAGGCCTGGTTAGCTGCAGCTGTAGCCCAGGGAACTGAGGTGAGAGGCCACTTAGCCGTGGCTGATGAGGGAATCTGTGTAGTTGGGGTGATAGCCAAGCTCAATGTAGTGATGGCCTGGTTAGCTGTGGTGCTAGCTGTAGTCCATCCAAGTCAGAGCTCAGAACAGCTCCAGGATTTCTCACAACATCACCAGCCAAAATGAGTATTATCACAGGTTAGATAAGCCCCTGGAGGGGCCTTGTTGATTTGACTTGTTTATGTTTACCTGGGGGGTGGCCTTGCATGTCCAAAATACAGAACCCTTTTGATTTGATTTGATTTGAAATGGTTTATTTCAAGCAATCAAATAGAAATAGAAATACACAAAAGCAATACAATCATCAGTTACACATTCATACAGTAACTCAGTGTTTTTCAACCAGTGTGCCGCAGCACACTAGTGTGCCTTGGGAGATGGTCAAGTGTGCCGTGGGAAATTGTCCTCATTACCTTATTTAACAACATTTTCCATCTCCAGGATTTCAGCTCTTTGTTCATCCAAACAGGTCCTGATAAAACACTAAGAAATTAGCTATATGAAAGATCATAAAATACTTTTTTCTTTGTGTTTATTTGATTCTATTAAAAACATTTTAATAAGAATGAAGGTACCGCGATTTAGCAGCAACTAAAGCCGTTTTCTGAAAAGTCCGGCCCCTTTAACTGTCTCCACCAATCATTCTTGGATTCTAAATCACATGTCATCAGTCTGACCAATCAGAAGTGGTTAAAGTCTTCAATTCCTTGCTCTGAATTCTGCTGATAAAGTCACTCAGTTCTAACAGAAATACAAGCTAAAGCTCGTCTTTAGCGGTGTAACTTTCCACAGAATCCGGTGTCAGACCGTGGAACAAGTGAACAAAACCATGAAGCTCAGAGACGGTAGTCTTTCTGCGTTCGGCGGATTATTTAACTATATCTCCCATGATGCATTGGGTTAAAAGTGACAGCGTGAGCGTGTCGGCAAACGAGTCTCTCCTCTTAACGTCTTGAAACAACAGCGAACACAAGTCAAAAAGTTTTTAAATCTTCTAACTTAGCTTTTATTACATCTATTAGAAAAAAAAAACAGCTGCTACTTCCAGCTTTTTCTGCTACAATTATCACAAAAATGCTTGTGAGATCATGGAGGGACTGTGGATCAATACAGACTGTTTTTATCCTTTTTTCTTTTTTTTAATGCTGGTGTGCCGCGTGATTTTTGGCAAGGTTAAAGTGTGACATGGTTAAAAAAAAGGTTGAAAAACACTACAGTAACTAATCAAACTTAGGATAATTTGGCATATTAATAAATATTGCTTGAAAGGGAGTGGAAGGAAGCGAACTTATATAATCCCACCCCGTTATTCTATAACAGACAGAATTAAGAATCGTAAAGTATTAATAAAGCACATGACAAAGATGAATTACTAAATTATTATGTAAAAATAACTATTTCAGAAATCAACATGGCAAATGCAGATCATTTATCTAGAATATATGCAGATTATGTTACTTATAAAAGTCATTCATATGATAAAATAATAATAATAATAATAATAATAATACTATATCCCTAAAATAGACAAAAAAACTGTTTTAGAGATTTCATAGCAAAATTTCATCAAGTATCAAAAGTTAAAAACGTGCAAAATTATGTTACATTAGGAAAGATTTTTGAATCAATTTATCAATTTTAGGAGCAAGTGAAGTAATATCATTAAATGTTAATCAATTTAACCATTTTCATTATTGATTAATCATTTGTTTTACTATTTTTTTGTATTTTTTTATGTTTGTATTTTATTTTTATTTTATAATAAAGTAATGCTGTAAGGGAAAATTCAAAAGGGTCCATAATCTGTTGATTGTCCAAGGTCTGCTGATTGTCAGCCGTTCTTCTGGGTACAAAAAGAGTCCACAGTTCTCTTCGATGTTATGTCTGCAGACTTTAGATTCAGGTCCATATCCTTCTTCAGCTGATATCAGCGGCGGTGAAAGTTGAGGTCAAGTTTTCTGCATGTCAGAACTCTCTGCTGAGAATCAGGTTTCCTTTCAAACAGAAGTTGTTGACTCCTCTTTGTTGAATAAAGAGTTGTGTTATTATCCGTTTTTCGCAGACACATCAGACTCCAGAAAAGATGAAATGCCATAAAAACTACTGATAGACTGGGAGACCTTTTTTGGGACAAACATACAGGACCTGCCAGCCTGTGTGTATGCACCTTGGCGGCCATCTTGATTTGTCCACGCTTATCACTAGAATCCCTTAGCCTAAGCAAATTTCATCAGGGAAAAGTCCCCCTCTATAGTCTAAGAGCCCATCTTTGTACCAAAGTGCCTTATTAATGAGCCATTCAATCCCTCATGCATATATTATTGCTGCATGGAGTAGCCAATTCCAACTAACAGCCTACCAGAACTAACATTCAATTCAGTTTGTATATAGAACAGGGGTCATCATCCCTTTTTAAAACTAAAAGCAACTTCATGGGTATTGAGTCATACCAAGGGCTACCAGTTTGATAGGCTCTCCTGAGATAACAATTGTGCTCAGTTTGCCTTTAGTCATACATTATGGATAATGATTAATGATACTTATCTATGTAAAGCATTGATAAAGTTAATGAATTCTAACGATAATTATCAACACTGACAACAAGGGGGGAAACAGATACTGGTATTAAGCACTTTATTAGACTCAGTATTTTTTTCATGTTCAGATGATTGCTTTACAGCACTATATTTCATAGGAAAAATGTCCGCAGTTCACTAAGTTGCACCACGTTGATCAATTATGTTGTTAAGGTAAGTATCCATGGCGCAGCTATGGTCTTTCTCCCATGTAGTGGATAGATAAAGAGACATCGGAACAGGATCAACTTTAGCCTCCTCTAGGCATATTTATAAAATATTGCACATGGAACAGGTACTGTATGTCTCCCTCGTACATCAGAGCTCATTTATTCAGTGATAATTTCATCAACCGTGGACAAATCCAAATCCAGCAATGACTCATGGGAACAGCAATGACAATAGAGTAAAAAGAGTAAGAGTGAAATTGTACACAAAACATTCAACACTTCACACCCACACTCGCTCTTAAATGTTCAGATTGTAACACAAAACAGTTTCCTCTTTTCTTGAACAACTTCTTTAAGAACTTTTACATGTTTAGGTAACAAACATGTCTTGAGCAAATCTCTTCAGCTTTGACTTGGTGGCTGGCTTTGTCCTTACATCAGCGAGCACGCCTATTAACCCGAGGTTACCAAGTCGAGCGTAATTACACCAACTCATATCCGGTCTTTTGAAACTCACATACCCAGAGTAAGCCAGTTCAGGCGGATTTCAGCCAGAGTTCAGGGTTACAGTCAGGCTAGTTTAAACATGCTTCCTGGAATACCCCCCAAAGCTCGTTCATTCAGTGATGATGTCATCAACCGTGGACACCTACAAATTCAGCAATGACTCATGGGAACAGCAATGACCCATGGGAAATAGAGGGAAAAGAATAAGAGTAAAATTGTAGACAAAACATTTAACACTTAATATATGTAATATTAAAAAAGAGTCAACAAACGTATCTTTAAATACAGCGGAAAAAATAAGTATTGAACACGTCAACATTTCTCTCAAAAAATATATTTCTAATCGAGCTATTGACATAAAAATTTCACCAGATGTCGGCATCAACCAGAGTAATGCACACATAGAAAGAAATCCAAACATTTATGTCCATAAATGAAGTTATGTGTAATAAAGTGAAATGGCACAGGGAATAAGTATTGAAGACATGAAGAAAAGGAGGGGTAAAAAGGTCTGGGAAGCCAAGAAAGCAGCTGGAGTTTGTCAGTATTTAGAAGGTTAACCTGCCCCCTATTAGTGCAAAGTAATATCAGCTGGTATAGTCCTGATTGATGCCTTTTAAAAAGGTTTCTCACCAGGAAGGTGTTCGACAAGAAGCATTGCATGAAGGGTAAAAGCAAAGAGCTGTCCAAAGACCTACGCAATCTTATTGTTGCAAAACACACTGAAGGCATTGGTTACAGGCGCATTTCTAAACTTCTGAAAGTTCCAGTGAGTACCATTGGGGCCATCATCCGGAAGTGGAAAGAACACGGTATTACCATAAACCTGCTACGGCCAGGTGCTCCTCGCAATCATCAGAAGGGTTCTCCAACAGCCCAGGACCACTCGTGGAGAGCTTCAGAAAGACCTGGAATCAGCAGGTACCGTTGTTTCAAAGAAAACAATAAGTAATGCACGCAAGACTCCATTTTTGAAGAAGAAGCATGTTGAAGCTCGTTTGGAGTTTGCAACACAACATTTGGATAAACCCATGACATTCTGGGAGAAGATACTCTGGTCAGATGAGACCAAAATTGAACTCTTCGGATGTCATAAGACAAAACATGTTTGGAGGAAAATGGCACCGCACATCACCCCCAAAACACCATACCAACAGTCAAGTTTGGAGGTGGGAGCATCATGGCGTGGGGCTGTTTTTCAGCATGTGGTACTGGTAGACTTCATATCATTGAAGGAATAATGACTGGAGAAAAGTATCGAGACATTCTTGATCAGAATCTGCTGTCATCTGCCAGGCTGCTGAAGATGAAACGAGGGTGGATCTTTCAGCAAGTCAACGATCCCAAGCACACAACCAAGGTAACACTCAACTGGTTGAAGAAAAAGAAAATAAAGCTGCTAGAATGGCCCAGTCAATCACCAGACTTGAATCCAATTGAAAATCTTTGGAAAGAACTGAAGATCCGGGTTCACACAAGAGACCCCCGGAAACTTGAAGATTTGAAGGCAGTTTGTGTGGATGAATGGGCCAAAATCACACCTGAGCAATGTATTCAACTGGTTTCTCCATACAGGAGGCGTCTTGAGGCTGTAATTTCAGTAAGCGTGTTCAATACTTATTACCTGTGCACTTTCACTTTATTACACATAACTTCATTTATGGACATAAATGTTTGGATTTCTTTCTATGTGTGCATTACTTGGGTTGATGCCGACATCTGGTGAAAATTTCATGTCAATAGCTCGATTACAAATATGTTTTTTGAGAGAAATGTTGATGTGTTCAATATTTATTTTCCCCGCTGTGAATCATGTTACATTTTCAACTAGTGGCCGAATCTGCAGCATTTTTAACTGTTTTAACTATTATAATTATAACTATTATAGAATGCCTACTTCTTGATTACAAAATGTGCAGCTCTTAATGTGGCTTTGGGTGCATTTTGTCACTTTTTCGCTGGCCACGTAAGAAAAACCTGTTGCTAACTCAAAGCTACCTTTACCTCACCGGCTTTTTCTGCCCCCTGTGTACTTCTCGGTGGTTATTTAGCATGGTAGAGAAGTGTCTTTATACACTGATGACCTTTGACGTCACCACACCCCCCCAAAATGAGATACACGCTGATTTCTTATTGGTCAGAGGTCACCTAAACCTCTTTCAAGAGGTAGTCAAGAGGTAGTCACCTGAAATGTTTTTCACTTCTAAGGTGTGCCCTTACAGGTTTAATAAGTATAATTTCTTGCCCTATAAATGGGGTTGGGACCATTAGTTGTGGTGTGCAGAAGTCAGGTGAATACACAGCTGATAGTCCTACTAGACTGTTAGAATTTGTATTATGGCCAGAAAAAGCAACTAAGTACAGTAAAACGAGTGGCCATCATTACTTTAAGAAATGAAGGTCAGTCAGTCCGAAAAATTGGGAAAACTTTGAAAGTGTCCCCAAGTGCAGTCACAAAAACCATCAAGTTCTACACGGAAACTGGCTCACATACGGACCGCCCCAGGAAAGAAAGACCAAGAGTCAGCTCTGCTGCGGAGGATAAGTTCATCTGAGTCATCAGCCTCAGAAATCAGGTCAATGGCACACAGATTTCTAGCAGCAGACAAATCTCTACAACAACTGTTAAAAGGAGACTGTGTGAATCAGGCCTTCATGGTAGAATATCTTCTAGGAAACCACTGCTAAAGAAAGGCAACAAGCAGAAGAAACTTGTTTGGTTTAAAGAAAAAATGGACATTAGACCAGTGAAAAGCTGTGCTTTGATCTGATGAGTCCAGATTTTGAGATTTTTGGTTCCAACCACTGTGTCTTTGTGCAACGCATACAAGGTAAACGGATGGACTCTACATGCCTGGTTCCCACTGTGACGCATGGAAGAGAAGGTGTGAAGGTTTGGGGGTGCTTTCCTGGTGACACTGTTGGGGATTTAATCAAAATTGAAGGCATGCTGAACCAGCATGGCTACCACAGCATCTTGCAGCGACATGCTGTTCCATCCGGTTTGCGTTTAGTTGGACTATCAATTATTTTTGGACCATCATTTATTTTTGAGATGGTTTGGGGTGAGCTGGATTGCAGAGTGACACCAAAAGGGCCAACAAGTGCAAGGCATCTCTGGGAACTCCTTCCAGACTGTTTGGAAGACCATTTCAGGTCATCAAGAGAATGTCAAGAGGAATTAAAGCAAAAGGTGGCTACTTTGAAGAACATACAATTTGACATATTTTATTTTATTTTATGTCTGTAATTTAACATGTCTTAATTCATACTTTTAACATCTTCAGTGTAAGGAGCCGGTTTAGCTCGTGCTGGTTTGCGGCACCATTCGTCTGTGAAACCAGGGTTCAAATCCGGGCTGCTACCTGTTCCCACCTCTACTTCTGTGTGCTGGTCCCAAGCCCAGACTTATTGAAAGGGTTGCGTCAGGAAGGGCATCCGGTGTAAAACATTGCCAAGTTTACCATGCAACTTGTCCTCGAAAGTAAGGATGATTCGCTGTGGCGACCCCTGATGGGCAAAGCCGAAAGAGAAAGAAGAATGTATTCAGTGTGAATCCACACTTTTCACGGTCATGAAAATAAATAAAACTCTTTGAATGAGAAGGTGTGTCCAAACTTTTGGTCTTTACTGTAGAACCAGTTCAACACTTTTGTTATTGTGCTACACATACAATTGTGCTCATAAAAAACTTCAGTTCACTCTTTTTAAATCATGACAAAAGTCCCCCCCCCCCCAACCCTAACCCACTCAAAGAAAGAGAAGCCAAGACAGAGCCTGTCCTAGTGGCAAGCCCAGGCCTCTGCCCTCAAGTGCCACACCAGTGAGAGCTCCTTCAAAAATAAAATAAAACACGAAGCTGAACTCAAAACAAGACAGAAACTAAAGAGAACCATAACACAAAAGCAAAGAAACTAAAACCGTGACAGTTCTGTTGGCTCCGAAAAATGCTGGGATAGTTTACTGATCACAATACTAAGATAAGGTATCCCTTTTTGTTGCGCATGGACTCTTGGTGTGTATTGCCTTATGTCCTTTAATTCCAGACTTGTAACAAATCACAGTGGTACTTTCATCTTTCTTGTTTGTGGCTTGGGTTTTGTCTCTGTTTCACATGCACTTTCATCACGTTCTCAGATTCTGCCCTGCTCATTTTCTCTGACACCTTATAGACTCTCAGTCTTTTTATAGAGTCTGTAAATGTAACTGTATCTTCATTTTGTGTCACATGAATAGTTAGGGGCTGTGTTTTCTTTTTTAAACTATTTTAGCAACTAGCTTCCTTTGAACCATGTTCAGCATCATTTTTTATTCAGCTTTAGTTGAAAAGACTATTGCTGATAATTAGTTCAATAATCACTGTTTTCCTTAAGTGAAATCAATTCTATCCCTAAATGCGCTTCACAGTCAAAGACTGATGATCCAAACATTTCACTTAACGGACAAGCAGAAGCCAAAATGCAGGCAAACCAGTACTCTACTACCAGCAAGACTTACATCCATATTGGTAAGTAGGGCTGAGTTTAAAATACGTTTAATAAAAGTGTAACAAGTTAAATTGTCTTTGATCAAAATAATAAACTAACATCTAAATCAGAATCACATTGATTCTTAGCCCTATCAGTAATGAACATCCAATAATATTAACAAATGATCCAGTGTAATGATAAAAAAACATCATACAGTCTACTGCATGGCTTCTAGCAGTCTTCCCATTCACAGGTGTGGACACGCCTGAGGTCAAATTAGGTGACAACCTGAAGGTCAACCTGAATCTTAACAAGCAACCAGGTGGAACCAAAGACATCACTTATCTGGTAAGAACTGTTGGCTTTTGATTTTAGGTCATAAACATACTTCACTCATTGTTTCCTGATTGCTGGATTTGTGACTCTTTCCCCCCAGATCACCAGCAGGGGTCAGCTGGTGAAGTTTGGACGTTACAAAACAATGCACCAGGTGCTGATCTCCCTCATAATTCCCGTTACCCAAGAGATGCTGCCGTCTTTCCGGATCGTTGCTTTCTACCATCCCAGCGATAATGAAGTGGTGTCAGATTCAGTTTGGGTGGATGTTAAAGATTCATGCATGGGCTCGGTGAGTCATGTTCAAGCAGCTTTATCCCCCTGTTCAAGGCCAGAATGGAAAGTGCTGCCGCTTTTGTCTGCTTTGTATCTTTATGTACGTCTGTGTGACATAAATTGCAGCTGACATTGGAGCCAACGAAACCTGGCACTACCAACGAGCCCCGCAAGATGTTTAGTTTAAAGGTCTCTGGAGATCCAGGTGCCACAGTGGGACTGGTGGCCGTAGACAAAGGTGTTTACGTCCTAAACAGCAAGCACAGACTCACACAGAAAAAAGTAGGCCCCTGCACGTTTAAAAGCTCTTGATTGTTTGATGATTAACCAAGAATGATCCAACTCAGTCACCAGGTTTTTTGCCTGATTTACAAGGGAATCTATAACCTTTAGATGTGTTATTTTTTGCATCTCAGATTTGGGATGAGGTGGAGAAGTTTGACACTGGCTGCACTCCTGGTGGAGGGAAGAATGGCTTGAGTGTGTTCTTTGATGCTGGGCTGTTATTTGAGTCCAGTACTGCATCAGGAACAGTTTACAGACAAGGTAAGCACATTATTACTGTGCTGGATTGAAACACAATAAGTCTGTTAATGCTAATATTCAGCATACATTTGCAACATAAATATGCATGTTGCATAAGAGTTTCTGTATTTTGGAGATATTAATCAATGTTAATCAAAGAGGTAACTAGTGTGGTTTTAGGTTGTTGTCTTTGGATTTAAACTTTTCAGTAATTATAGATTTAAGTTGCTGGTATTCCAAGAAGCTATTTATGTTTGTCTTGAAGTTCCTGTTGTGTTATGAATCTATGTAAGTGCTCTAGTAATGTTACGCCCCTGCTTTCCAAGCTGGGTTGTTCCAGATGGGTGTCATTTTGCACGATTGAATTGATGAGTTTGACACTTTTAAAAATTCCTACCAGGCTGTTAAAGTGGTATTTATATTAAAAACATTTTAATAAGAATGACGGTACAGCGATTTAGCAGCAACTAAAGCCGTTTTCTGAAAAGTCCGGCCACTTTAACTGTCTCCACCAATCATTCTTGGATTCTTAATCACATGTCATCAGTCTGACCAATCAGAAGTGGTTAAAGTTTTCACTTCCTCGCTCTGAATTCTGCTGATAAAGTCGCATAGTTCTAACAAAAATACAAGCTCGTCTTTAGCGGTGTAACTTTCCACAGAATCCGGTGTCAGACCGTGGAATTTCATTTTTACTGTGGCTACCTTGTTCATGAGGAACAGAGGACGGTTGACCCAGTAGATTAGATTATCCTGCATGCTTTTCAGTAATGGAGTGTAGTTTAACTGCACCAGTTTGGATAGTTTGGGGAGAAATAAATACCTACATATTTAATATTGCCTAATTTGACTGGTATCAAGGATCTTTGCTCTGCATTACTGTTCAGTTACTTGTGGGATCTTTCTCTGGTTTGAGAAGAAAGATTCTGTTGGCTGGATTCACGTTAGGTGGCACTGATTGCTTTCCTTGATAAATGTGACCATTTTATAAAACGTTGGTGCCAGCTGTTCCCAAAATTCTTTATAAAACTCAACAGGAAAGCCATCGGGACCTGGAGCTTTGCTGTTAAACTAAACTGAGCCAGTCAAGTTCAGGATTCACAATCTGATTTACGACTTCTCATATAATAATTGTGGAGTCAGAGTGAGCTGAGAGTGAGGTGAGGAATCTGTGAAAGAAGGAAGAGCACACTACTATACTATGGAAAAGTTTTTGAAAAAGTCACAAGAGCATGCAAACAAAAATCACAGAAGAATTCCTCCATCAAAACAAACTTCAACACAAAAGCATGCAAATAAAAATAACAAGAAAAGATTTTACCACACAACATCCCTTGCCAGTCTCCAGGCAAGATAGCCAGAATTGGCATCCGGGTCATAATAATGTTCCTGCATATAGATGAATAAACACACATGGACAGAGACACAAAAAAGTTACAAAAGACTATTACTACGATAAAACATGGACAACAAAAGTTTATAGAACTTACAAATCCACTTTTTGAATACGGATCTTGAAGATAAGGAAAAAGGGTCACAATTCCCAGAGCATAGCTGGTGCGAGCACTTATCGGTGGAATCCTCCTATTAAAAGAAGATACAGCACTGATTACATTTTTTCTCAACCACATTCCACTGTTGTGCATGATACCTTACCCATATGCAGATATCATGTCTGCAACCAGAATATTCACCATCTATCTGCCTGTGTGTTGCATCTGACAGAGTTTTAGTTTACTCATCCTCCTTGAAGATTTCCTCTCCCTTTGGGTTGGACCTTAAGACTGATTTTTACATATGGAAACAAAACATAAATAAATAATACAGCTCATTCCCACATACTAACAAACATGTGCATTTAAAAAAAACATATTTAGTAAAGCTAATAATTTGAGGACAAATGTGAAGCATTATCAAATATAAGTTAACATCAATGTTACAAATTTTAATTAAAGCTCCGTCCCAGTCCAGAGTTAAATAATAGTAAAATATAATAGTAAGATATAATAGTAAGATATAATAGTAAGAGTTAAATTAACTCTTATATTACTAAAATTTGATCAACACTCCAAAATCAACTGTTTTTTTTTGCGATTTATGTATTGTCCCTCTTTTCCTCTCCCCTCCTGGGGAGTGGGAGTGCTTCCAGACTCCAGTTGGCTCACACGTGCTCCTGTTCCTGACCGTTTACCTCGCCTTTGCTCCCACTCCTACACCTGGCTGTGGATCCTGCCTCTGGCTCGTCTCTGCTCTGTACCTGACCGAGTACCTCGTCTCTGCTCCTGCTCCTACACCTGGCTGTGGATCCTGCCTCTGGCTCGACTCGCGCCTTTGACTGTCCCCCCAACCACGACTGGATGAAGCTCGTCTGCTGGACTTTATATATGTAGTTGAAGATTTAGATAAGTTAATTCTTCTCTAAGAGTTACGGTACATCTCCTGTCCGTCCTGGGGGAGGATCCCTCCTTCATGTGGGCACCCCTGAGGTTTCTTCGTTTTTTCCAGAATCCGTTTTTTTTGGGAGTTTTTCCGTACCGCGAAGGGGGGTCTAAGGGCAGGGACTCTTTGTATTCGTGATCCTTTTGAGTTCATGTTTTACTTCGAAGCCCATCGAGACGACTGTTGTTGTGATTTTGGGCTATACAAATAAAATTGAATTGAATTGAATTGAATGAAACCTCAAAGTGCTACAAGATATGAATAAAACTCGATTAAAAAGAATGAATGTGCACATCTTAATACAAAACTAACCTAAAACTATAAAAGTAGCACGTAACAAGCAAAAAATAAAACTATCAGCAGTCATAGGCTTTTTTAAATAGAAATGTCTTTAAAAGGGCTTTAAAAGAGTCCAGGGTCTGTGATGTCCTGAGGTTGATAGGAAGGGAGTTCCAAAGCCTCGGCGCAGCAGAACAGAATGCTCTGTCTACCAATCGTGCAGAGCCTGGTGGGGGGGAGCTGAAGAAGGAAGCTGCCTGATGAACGAGGTTACGGGTATGTTTCTGGGGAATGAGGAGTTCCTGGAGGTATGGTGGTGCCTGACCGGTCATGCATTTGTAGGTGATAATTAGAAGTTTGTAATCAATCCAGGATGAGACAGGAAGCCAGTGCAGCGATTTCTGAATGGGGGTGATGTGTTCATATTACCTGACTCCTTTTAGGATTCTGGCTGCACTGTTTTGGATGTACTGAAGTTTTTTTTATGTTTTTGTTGGGAATGCCAGAAAAAAGGGAGTTGCAGTAGTCCAGCCTTGAGGAGATAAAAGCATGGACAAGTGTTTCTGTGTCAGGAAGTGATAGAAAGGGCCGGAGCGATTGAAGGTAGCTGCTGACACTTTCTCTTTGTTTCTGTGGGCCAAAAATAATAACTTTGGTCTTGTTTGAGTGTAGCTGTGTAAAGTTGTTCTGCATCCACACACTGATCTGTTGGAGGCAGTGGCTGAGTGAATCCACTGGCCCATATTCACCTGTTGTCAGTGACACTTAGATCTGAGTGTCATCTGCATAGTTTTGACAAGATATGTTATTACTGCGTATTAACTGCCCTAGTGGCAACATGTAGAGGTTGAACAGAAGGGGTCCCAGGATCGATCCCTGGGGCACACCACAAGTCAAGGCCATGTAGTCTGAGACTCAACTCCCAATTTCAACAAAGTATTTCCTGTCTTCCTGATAAGACTTGAGCCAACTTAAGGCAGATCCAGTCTTGGAGTCTGTGCAAAAGGATCCCATGATCAACAGTATCAAAGACAGCGCTCAGGTCTAGCAGGATTAAGACAGAGACTTTGCCATCATCAGTATTCAGGCGGATATCGTTGGTTACCTTGATAAGAGCAGTTTCTGTGCTATGATGGGGTCTAAAACCTGATTGGAAAACATCAAATGAATTGCTTAATAAGAGAAAGTCTTTTTCAAGGATGTTTCCTAAAAATGGCAGATTAGAGATAGGTCTGTAATTATTCAGTACAGTGGGATCAAGACAGCTCTTCTTCAGGAGGGGTTTAATGACTGCAGTTTTTAAGGCCTCGGGAAATATTCCAGATTGAAGAGACTTGTTAACTATTTGAGTAATTTTGGGCAAAACACTGTTCAGGACAGACTTTAGAAATCTAGTGGGTAACACATCAAGGCAGCATGTAGACGGGTCAGACGGGTGATGGTCTCTTGGACAGTTTGGTCAGTGACAGGTACAAAGTGAGTCAGCTTAGAGTGAGTAGGTGACCGTTGGATAGTTATGTGTTGTGGAGTTGATGGCTTTTTTAATGCCCTGAACCTTGTCATTAAAAAAATACAGCAAAGTCATTACATTTAGGTGTGCAAACCAGTTCTATTGGTAGCTCATGTTGTGCAAATACTTTTGTCTACTTTTGCAACAGGGTCTGTAGGTATGCTGGGTGGTCTTCTGTGAGATGAGGCCGATTAGTGCTCTCACCTCTGTGGGTGGTTTCTGGCTCTCTACAGCTACTGTGTCCACCAGGAAAACCTCAACGACAGTCATTTGTTAGTAGCCAAACTCAAATCTCTGGGTCCATGGACATCTGCTGTACTAATTCGATGTAATAGAGTCTGGCCAACTTCTGGTGGTGACCTATGCTAACTGGGTGAGAATGTGAATTTGGAAACCTCACCGGGACTCTTCTGTTCTTAACTACAGAAATCGTCCTAGTCACATCAATATTTGGCAGTTCAAGCCCTGCTTTAAATAGAACTAAGCAGTTCCTCCTGGGCCCATCTGGGCTCGTCCCTGCACCAATAATTCACTTCTTGGGAGGATCTTAATGGGATGCCGGCTGGCTAGCTGCACAAATCCTAAACATCCATCCCTGCCATGGTGGCCCTGACCCTCCGATATGTGATAAAAGCATCTCTCCAAGCTTTCTGTTTTTGTAGTTTTGGCGGGGAGGCAGTATGCCTAGCTGGCCAGTTGAAAAGGATGTCCCAGCAAGCAGTCACAACATTCATCCCAATGATAAGGAGGTGTGAACAATTTTTATCTTCCACAATCACAACCCCACATGCAGGTATCTCAATAACTTCTAATGCAAAATCTAACACTTCATAACTAGTGTAAAGGATTTTGAGACCATTGGCTGCCAGCAACTGAAACACCACAGGGACCTTACCTAGCTTAGCTAGGGTAAAATGCTGCTCAAATGGACTCTGTTGGATTGAGAGAGACCCTGTATCAAGTAGGCCAGTCAGCTCTACTCCCTCAATACTCACACGAATGTTGGGACAATCACCAATGACAGCTTCTGCGGCCCTCTTTTCCACCATGGATCCAACCCCTGCCCCTTGGACCTCAGCAGCAGGGATGTCTAGTCTTACGGTGTCTGCGAAGCGGTTGGCGTCCTTCAAAACCTTGAAATGTGTTTGCATAGGCGACAAATGTGTCTACCTTGTTCATCCCATTGATTTATCACTGATGCTGGTTCTCGTTGTCCCCTTCGGGTTTAAAAAGGGAGTTGTCTTTTGGTGACCTGTGGCTGCAAAAGGGGTTTAATCTCCTGAAGCAATTCCTGGGTGAGGCCTGACATCTTTACATCCTCCATAATTTCTCGTTTCAGTGTTTCTCTCCAGCTTCTTCCTGTAACGACAGAGGTGCACATTGGCCGCTTATTGCTGTGCATGTTAACTCCGATTGTAAATTCCCTCGGTTGGTGTCCAACAGCAGAGCCTAATTTTGGATAAAGAAAAAGTCCTGGTCTGGATTGTGTGGGACATAAGTTTTCAGGGCCCGGGCTGAAGGGCCTTCCTGCTGCCCTAACAGCACCTGGTTGAATTTTTGGGCTAAATATGGATTGATTTTAGGTCAGTGGATCAGATCGTTCAAAATGAACCAATATTGACGATAAATGTTATCATCAGCCACAACTTATGATATTTACTGAATTGTTGTTAAAATGAATGATTACGTAGGGGGCTGGGGGTGGCAGTGGGCAGTATGCCTCCCCTCTGACACAAATATTAATCTCAGAGATTTTCGACTGACCTTGCTTGAGAAGAAGCAGTTGCAGACACTGGCTGCTTACTGCAACTTAACTTCCTCAGACCACTGCAGACCAGCCTGGATCCTGGAGCAGATTCCATGTCCACTAGCTTGAAGACAACAAAACACGTTTGTGTCGTTGATATCTTACTAAAGCCTATGTTATAATCAATGAAGCATGTGGACATGCGGACAGTATATTATTAATATATTATAGAAACACAAACCTAGTATGGAGGGTCTGATCAGCATAAAACCAAAGAGGACAAGAGGAAGCATGCTTCCAATGGGGGGTGGGGGACATTTGAGCATCTCTAGACCACTACTGTTGTGTGCAAGACCCTTCAAAGTGTCTTTGCTGTTTCCCTACTTTGATTATTTGCTGACATCTGAGGACTTTTCAAGCTTCTTTTTGCCCATCTGTTTCTGTTCTGTTCTTGTTTCAGAAAAGAAATGCGCAGCACTGTCCAGGAGAAGGCGGGCCTCAACCATCATGGATGTCAGAACCACATTATGTGAGAAGTGAAGCAAATATCAATGCATGCAATGTCATTTCAATTTCTAAAGAAGAAAGTCAGTTTCTCTACTTTATTCACAATATTTGTCTCCTAAATGTTTCTATCTAAACTTCTCATTGTGGTTAGTGAGTCAGTATAAGGAAGGTCTACAGCGGGAATGTTGTTTGGACGGCATGAAGAACTCCCCAGTTTCATACACATGTGAGCGTCGCTCTGAGTACATTACGGATGGTCAGGCTTGTGTCAATGCTTTTGTTACCTGCTGCAAGGAAATGGAAAAACAACAGCTTGAAAAGAAAGAGGAGAGCCTGCAGCTGGCCCGCAGTAAGTTTCTGCATCAACAACACCTCAAAGTTTCTTTCTGTAATACATGGTGGCTGTTGGGCAGTGGCAGGGCGGTCAACCCCTGATTGGAAGATTGGAGATCGAGTCCAGCCTTGCCCGCCCGTGTGTTGAAATGTCCTCGGACAATACAGTGAACCCCAGCTTGCCTCAATCAGTGTGTGAATGTCTGTGTAAATGGGTGAATGGCTTTGTGACTGTAAAGCTCTGTGAGCCTTCGAGGAAAGTAGAAAATCACTATACAAGTGTACATAATTTATCATTTCAGGTGAGACCGATGACAGCTACATGGACAGCAATGAAATCGTTACTCGCAGCAATTTCCCGGAAAGCTGGCTGTGGACTGATATTATTTTGCCACAATGCCCCCAAAATATACCTAGCTGGTGAGGTTGTCCTGCTGGACGGACACTCTTCCCTTTACCTGTAACCCCCCTTTGCCAGCCGTCTCTAAAAGTTCTCCCACCCTTTTTGTACTCAAGTGACTCCACTTCATTTGTGAAAAATGTTCCTCTGCCCGATTCCATCACAACCTGGGAGTTCACCGGCATCAGCCTCTCAAGAACTCATGGTTAGTGAATAGTCAGCTCTTTTTTCATTAAATGTCCCCTGCACTATGACCACTTCTGTAAACGTTTGATTCCTGTGGTCTTTATTGAAGGCATCTGTGTGGGAGAGTCCTTGGAGGTGATTGTTCGCAAAGATTTCTTCATAGACCTCCGGCTGCCGTACTCAGCTGTCCGCGGAGAGCAGCTGGAAGTGAAAGCCATTCTACACAACTACAGGCCAGAGATCATAACCGTAAGAGCAGCGAAGCAGGATTATGACTGAAACTTTAACATGAGAGAACTGAAAATGCTTGATCAGTCAATGACATATTTGAATATTTGTAACTATGGACTCCGAGCTGCTTGTTGCAGACTGAGGAGTAAGCAATGAGTGAATGTTAACACAAGACCACAAATGTCCCTTCATTCTACAATTAATCTTCATTTGTTGAAAGACACTGAATTTTCTCCACCATTTTGTCTTTTTTCAGGTTCGTATAGATCTTCTTGAGGTAAAGGACGTGTGCAGCGCAGCTTCAAAACGTAGGAAATATCGACAAGAGTTGAACATTGGGGCCATGTCCACAAGATCTGTTCCCTTCATCATTATTCCCATGAAGGAGGGGACTCTTCCTATCGAGCTCAAAGCTGCTGTCAAAGACTCATACCTGAGTGATGGAGTGAAGAAAGACCTGCGGGTGGTTGTAAGTCAATCTGGCAATTTTTCAACAGGACCCAAGTCTCAGCGTGGACACTGTTCTCATTGTACAAAAATAGCACAGCTGTGATCACACTGTAGTTTTGAGTAAAAAGCAATAGCATTGTATTGACCAAATTTTTAAAAAGTATCTAAGGCTTTCCTACAAATAACTATTGTGACAGATGCAAAGAAAATCAGTTTGAAACACCAGTATGCATGTCATGATCTGAGATACGAGGCAAACCCAGTTGCTGTAACCCGGAAGGAGGAGACTGGTAAGTGGAAGGTAAGTAAAGAGTTTTATTTTGAAAGGGCAAACAGATCTTCAGGAAGTGAGTTCAGGTGACTTGACGGAGAGAAGATACTGGAGAGGAGTGGACTTTCAGAGTTCGTGAGACGGACTCGGTTGAGTCGGGACGTCAGGTCCAGATTAGGAGTGAGACAGGAACGAATGGTCAGCAGAGAAGCGGGAATTACTTGACTACGGCGAGGCTGACATTCTTGGCTGCGGCGTGGGGAGCGAGAGGCTGTGGCGTGACCGGAGCGGGAGGCTGTGGCGTGACAGGAGCGAGAGGCTGTGGCCTGAGGAGTTCTTGGCGGTGGCGTGGCTAGAGTTATGAGGAGCGTCCGGAGGAACAATTTCTGCTCGAGATGGTAGAGGACTCTTGGTGACACTCATGGAATGAAAGACCATCAGTAGCCGCGTTTACATGGGCAAAAGTAATCGGAAAGAACGCCTGATCGGAAAGAAAATGCGTCATGTAAACGCGCCGTTCGGAATACTCTGCCCCGATCAGACTCGTTCGGATCAGAATTTCTTTCCGATCGAGATAGGTGGGTTATACCGATCGTTTATCCGATCGTGGAGCATGTAAACGGTCATTCCGATCATGTGTCACTGCTGCTCTGGGTAACGTCACGCATAGACTGTGCTTCGCTGAGAGAAAGCTTTGGACCAGCTCTGCGGACGCCCCGTGGAAAGCGCCACTCCGCTCTCGCCCCGCTGGCTCTCTGCCTCTCCCTCCTTCACGAGGGGTATGCAGGGCAGCAGCGCTTTTTTCCACTGGCACCCGAGCCCCGGTGCCAGTGGACCAAGTGAGCAGAGGAGCCAGATAACTTTGTGTGTGAAGGGAGGGAGTGGTGCTTAGTTACGTGTGCGTTTGTTGTTTTGCTGTCCCGCCACTCTGGGTTAGCGGCTGCAGGACTCAGGAGGAACCGTGTTTGGGGCGGTGTGTGAACGTCTCAGAGCAGAAATAAATGTTGCTCAGCCCTTAGAAGCTGTCCCGGCAAAATAAAGGCCGATGTTATTCCCATATATTTACGTGCTGCCAAGATGTAGATTACTGCGTCTCTCGCACGGTCCTGGATTTTGTGTCCACAAGCAAGGCTAATGTTGTTAGCGCGTGTTTTTAGCCTGTCCTAACTCTTCCAGGTCCGTTCTTCAACATCAAAATCAATGACCACACGGATTAAATAAACGATGAGCGAGCAGGCGCTTCATACTATTCATAACATTAATAAAAGCACGTTTGGAAGATCGCCTCGTGTTACGGAGCTGCTGCACTAAAGTCTGTGGCAGCGGTCTGTTTACAACGAGGCGCATCTCTTCTTCCGGGTTTTTTTTTTTTACCACTACTGCGCATGCCCAAACGATTTATTCCGACCAAAGGTGTGAGCCATGGGAACGCTTGTTCTAATCGGAAAAAGGTTTTCTGATCCCATGTGCACGGGTGAATTTTAACCCGACCATTGATCCGATCAAGATATTCTGCCCATGTAACCGCGGCTAGTGTTAACGATCTGGCGACGAATGCTGAAGATGGATGTCCTTATGTAGCAGGTGATGAGATGAGTGATCACAGCTGTGAGTCTGGAGCAGAGCTGGGAGGGGGAGGAGTCTGACAGGCCACCATGACAATGCAGTGCCAAAAACAAGTTTATTGACCAATTTTTTCTTCCCCAGCCTCCAGGAATTCTAGTTAAAGCTGCAGAAACTGTAACCTTGGATCCAACTCGTAAGGGGAAAAGTAAGTCCTATACATGATTTTTTGAATGAATAGAAGTAACTTTTTTAACATGGCAATAAGGCCGCCTTTACACTGCATGGTTTAAGTGACCCAATTCCGATTTTTTCCTCTCATTTGGCACAGATCGGATATGATCGGTGAACGTGTAAGCAGGACAAAAGCGCATGGATTCCGTTTTTCTCAGATTGGATACAGGCCTCTCTCATATGTGGAAATAAATCGGAAACGAATCGGATACGTGCATTTGCGTGTGCCATGTAAGCAGACAAATCGGATATTCCCCAGTAAATGCGAGTCGTACCTCAGTGACGTCAATTCAGGACATCACCAACTGAGATCACATGACTTATTAAGGTGCTTTTTGTGCGCTGATTTTGCTGTCAGCGTGTTACCTTTCAGCCTCAGACCGTAGTCTGAAACCGCTGCTATGTCCGGTCCGGACGCAAACGGTAACTAATGAAGCGGGACACCGTTGCTATGGAACAGGCTAGAAGCCGTTTATTTCTTTGGGGGGCTTGTATGATGGGGACCATGTGTGTGTGAGCGCACGTGCTTGCGTGCGTGTGTGTGTAAGGAGAGAGGGGGGGGGTGAGCGCGGAGCGGGGAAGTGTCAGAGAACCGTAAATTAAAAGAAGGTGTCTCCTCTAAAAGTTTTGGAGTCTTTCTCAACCCACTCTGGAGGCAGAGGGTTCAGAACGGAAAAGAGAACCCCGAGAAAATCTCCAGTGTGTTTCTGACTACGGTCGGAAAAGAGAAGTCATTGCGCAGGAAAGGTTCAACACTTGGATCAAACTGTTAGTACTGACGTGCTGTTAGTACAACCGCAATCACAAAAGTCCGAAAGAGGTCAGCGGAATGCGGAAATACTGCTACGTAGTCCTCAGAACGTCTACGTTTGATAGTTTCAGCATTGTATAGTGTAAATGCAAAAATCAGATACGGGTCACTTTTAAAAGATGATGTAAGCGGGTCGTCAAAAAAATCGGATATAGTCAGGAAATCGGATACGAGCATCAAGACCTGCAGTGTAAATGCGGCCTAAGTGTCTCTGTGGACTCCTGTATTCCATAACTGATCAACTGTGTTTTTTGTAGATGGTGAACAAGTGGAAGTTCTGAACAGCAACATTCCTACAAGTAATGTGATTCCAAACTCACCTACAAGCACTCAGATCTTAGTGACAGGTCAGTTTTCATCCTCAAACTGAGCTCTGCATGGTCGCAGGTTATTATATCCACTTTTGTTTGTCATTTTGCACGCAGGCCGAGAACAAGTTTCTAGTCTGGTGGAAAATGCCATCAGTGGAAAGTCAATGGGTACTCTGATTTATCAGCCCTCTGGTTGTGGAGAGTCGAACCTGATCCACATGACTCTACCTGTCATTGCAACCACATATCTGGACAAAACCAACCAATGGGAAGCCATTGGCTTTCAGAAACGGGCTGAGGCCCTTTGGCACATAAAAACAGGTAAGATGAAAGTTCGGTTCAAAAGCCTTGGTTGTATGCAAAGGGAAGTCATAGGTCATTCTCCAACAAACATCTACCGGTATTTTTCTACACAGGCTACAAAAATGAGATAGCCTACCTAAAAAATGACGGTTCTTTTGCGAAATGGCCTGGCAGATCAAGCAGCACCTGGTAAGGTTATCATTATTATCCATCCATCATCCATCTTAGTGCTGTCATACGGTTAGTTTTTTTGTGTGATTAAATAGTCATGACCTGTAATTAACTACTCTAGTGAATTTTCTTTTAATCTAACCCAATTCTTACTGCGAAAAGCTTTATTTTGAGGTATTTTCACTTGAATTGATGACATTGCGGCACAGTAAAACATCAAAATTTGATTTATTTTGATTTTACTTGTGAGATTTTTATGTGTTGGGTTATATATGTGTTTTTATTTATTTATCGGATTTTATTATTAGTAGTATTATTTTTATCATGGTTACTCTTTTAACTGCTATTTGTTATCTTACTAATATGCATTATAGTACAGGAAGTACTTGTATAGCACTTAGTGGGAAAGAGCTATGCAAATGAAGCAGAATAGAAATGAATTGAAAATAAAACCAAAAAAGGGGCTTTATGAAGTTTTCTATTATAAAAGAATTTCAACTGTTCCTTTTACAACACCAAGGGGTATGTTCTCCAACAATTAAGAAAAAAAGAATCAGGTCCAGAGTGCTATAATTTAACTGATAAAAAGGAATATTTTTTTCAGGAATACAAAAAATATCACAACTTCCTATTAATACCATGATACATATGTGGACATGTGTAATTCCACAGTTTACTATCCAATGTAATCAGCCCTTTGCATACCACAATAACTTATCATAATGAACACCTTGTCTGGCCTTATCCCTTACATAATAGATGTATTTTATATTTGAGAACACAAAAATAGCTATATATTATACTGAGAGGTCGAGAGTCCAGTGAATGCCTTCTTCAGGGAGTTCTAAACCAGGAATTTACTGGGGTCGATGTCTGGTTTATAATAGAAAAAATTGACTGGGGTTGATTCCTGGTTTGGGCCGCATATGCCCAGAATTCCCTCAGTACGTTCTGAGGAACCGAGTGATCTCCTGATTTAGGCGTTCCACTTGGCCATTGGACAGAGGGTGATAGCCGGAGATGAGACTCATGTTTATGCCCAGACTCACATTTCACGGCACACATGTAAGGTGAACTGGAGAACACGGTCCGACATGTTCTCCTCTGGGAGACCGTAGTGTCGGAACACGTGGTTGATAAGTTGTTCCACTGCTTTAGGAGCTGTGGCCAGCTTGGGGAAAGGGATCAGCTGGCATAATTTAGAAAAGCGATCAATGACAGAGAGGATGGCGGAGTGACTCATCATGGTGATTCAATGAGACGACTGCGATGTCCTGAGTCAGGAACCGGATCTGGTCTGACACCAGGGACTTCTGTCTAGAGCGGTGACCGCCAACCGGGTGTCCCAGGTGACCAAAGGGACATCATGTCAATGACCAAAAGCCAGGTCAAACTTCTACTCTGAGCTATACACTTCCAATTCACGACCTAGTGCTCAAGAGATGCTTCAAAAAGTGGATTTTACACAGATAGACGAGGAGGATCCAAAAAGCTTGGGAGAACCGATCACAGTAGCTAAAATTCAACTAGCCGTCAGATCTTTGAATAAGGTAAATTACACAGTCCAGACGGCTTTTCAGATGAGTATTACAAAGCTAACTCTGATCTTCTAGCACCAGTCATAACCCTTGTGCTATCACATGGGGTCCAGATGACCCGATCCTTGCACTGACGTATTATCAGTATAAAACAGGTGGATAAAGGTTAAGAGGATTTCATGTACACCCGTGAAGATCACAAATCATTAAAGAAAAAGGTTTAGTGCACTGTCTTGTTGGGTCTAGAGGCCCCCACTCCCAATGTTAAAGTGCTTAGGATAGCACAAGATTTCAAAGAGATGTAGAATGCGGCCTTTTCGAAATCATCTCTCCCAAATACTTTGTCAGAAGCCACCATTTCCTTGATTCTAAAAAGAAAAGATGAAGACCCCCTCTTGCGGCTCAATGTAGATTTTAAAATCCTTTATAAAGTTTTTGCCGCTCATATTTAACAGGTGTTGCCCAAAATAATCTCTCTAAACCAGACGAGTTTCATGACTGGGTGCCACTCTCACCATATCACCGGACGGCTCTCGAACATTAGCCATTCACCTTTCTCTCTCATTCACTCAGTCAACAACAGCATACTTAAGCACTGCACTGAGCTGAGCTTAATGCAAAGTAGTGTTTGTGCTACTCTGCCTTCCTTACTGAGCGTTATATTTGGACCTGATCTTCTGTCTCCTGACCCTGACTCTGTTTGCCTACCGCTTGCCTCAACCTTTGCCTTGATTTTGACCAACCTGTCTCTTCTTTGATGATGTCATGCCTGTTATCGACTCCTGCCTGCCTAACCCTGGTTTAGTTTTGTGAACTTTTAGCTGAACCATCTGCCTTTTCTTGTAACACTAGGGCACTTGATTTTGTAATTGTAGATTTGGACAGCACTACAAAATGGCAAACACATTATATAGTACACTATGTAGTGAGTAGTGAAGGAATTTGGACATAGCCCTGGTCTCTGGTTCCTATACTCAATCTCCACTCCATCGCCACCACTAATAGTACTCAGACTTCCGTCAGCTGTTGCTCATTCGGTGATCACTACAACTGTATTTAACCTGTGCTCTGGTCGGTGCGAGGTCTTGTTTGAACTCTTGCCTACATTCTGAGCATTTTACTCTGTTTCCATTAATGTGTTTAGACCTTTGCCTGTTCCCAAAACAATTTTTGCCTCGCCCTCATCCAAGGGGGTATTCCAGAAAGCAGGTTATGCTAGCTCGCACAGTAAGTTTGAGGCTAAAGAAGTGTACAACCACCGCTTTTGGTTCCAAAAACAGAGGTATGTTTCAGGGTGTGCTTAGTTCCCCTGGCAACTCAAGCTCTGAACATAACCTGGTCTGGAGCAGGTTTAGTTGAAGGTTAGTTTGTTTTCAGAGAGGTGAAGGAGCATGGCGTGTCCATTTGAAGATAATTTAGTGGATGAAGAAGCTCAGATAATACTTTTTCCACTTTGAGAGGGTGATAAGACCACGTATGGATGTTAGAAAAATAAACTTTTTACATTGATCTAACATAATCATCTCGTGACTTGTTTACTAAAAAACCCTGTTGCATATAGATTCCAATGCCTTTGCCTAATCGTCACAATTACACAATATTTTTCTTAGTTTTACCAAGGTTTGAATCCCGCAGTCCCTATTTTCTAGTAATAAAAATGTTTAAATTAAATGCTTTTTAATTTTCAAAATGTAGCTGCATCAAATGCCTCAAAATTCAAATGAAAAAGCAATATTTCAAAATGCTTTTTCATTTCATACTTAAAACCGCTTATTTTGTGGCATAATTAAAACGAAAATGCAAAGAGGGGATTGCATTTTCGTTTTAACATCCACCCTGCAAAACTTGGAGCAATATTATTTTCTTAAAGTGTGGATGCCATGCTTTGAACAACTTTGTCAAATAAAAAAGCCCTTTAAACGCTGATTCTATTGATACCAATAGTTCGCGTCGAAAAAAATCCGAAGCATGTGAATAATAGACATCTTTCAAAGGAATCAGAGATTTGGATCTGCCGCTAGAGCGCAGGCTGGAAGTGAACCCGATATGACCTGTGACGTCACGAAAGGCGTTGACTTTCGCAGTTCCGCTTCGGACAGCATGTAAACAAAACAGGTAGTCTTCGTTTCTCTCGTGTTTAAATCTGTTAATCATCAACATGCCAGGTCGTTGTGTGGCAGCTGGATGTAGCAATACATCTAGTGAAAGTGTATCTGTGTATAAAATTCCCAAAACAAGAAACGCTGCTGAAAAGGGGAAAGTTCAAGAAGGTGGACGGCGAAGGATTTTTCCCTCCAGATCTGCAGGAGAGAAGTCTGCGTTTTCGAAGGGACAAAAACCGGGGCACAAACGAAGAATTTTGAACGGAGAGTTGGGAGGAGGATCTTGGGTTCTGAGTCGAGGAAAGGCGGGTGAGCTGGAAGCGAGCGAGCCGTTTTCTGGGTCGGAGAGGACGGCGCTGGAGTCGGGAGCGGAGGCTGCTAAGCTAGGCTAGTGTGCATCACGATGGATCACATTGAGGCGAAGTAGTCGTGTTTTCTGTTGTCCTTGGATCCAACTGGAGTATTTCAACGCACTCAATGTTTTGCTAGAGAAGCAACAGGCCTGCAACGTTTTTTTTTCTTTTGCTTTTGAGGTGCCGGTACCGTGAGTAAACTGAACTGTGTGTGTGTGTGTGAGCGCGCGCGCGCACGAGAAAAGGTTTCAAACTGGTTCAAACAGGTAAAACTGTTAATGTTCCACAGTTGTTAATGGTATACAGTGACTTTGTTAACTAAAGAGTAGTAATATCTGAGAAACTTTTATTTTGTGACATTTACTTGTAAATTGGGTTGAAAACCAGTGTTTACCTTTGTTTAGATTAGGCCAAAAGGGGACATTTTGAGTATATTTTAGGGTAAGTGGAGTAATTTAATTTTATACATTTTTTAGACTTACTGGAGTCTAGCCCAATCTTCATGCTGGCTATCGTCATCGGCATCACTAGACCTACTACTTTCTGCTATATCCTCCTCACTTTCGCAAAAGGGTTCGAATCGATACGGTTGCAAAAGTGACTCATCATCATGATAATCTCCGCAACTTTCCTCTTCATCTTTCTGTTCATCTGATGATAAATCGCTAATAGAGACGGTAGCATCACTCTGTGCTTCGCTATCGGTGCTAGCCATGTTGTCTGCCTTTCGTTACGTCACAAACATGGCGGCGCGAAGTCGGCGGAATGCGTGAAGCCGGCAGCCGTCCTCGTTGTTTATATTGCGTTTTTCGCTATTTATTCTTTTTCGAAAAATATTAAAAACAATCGCAACATGAAATAGAGACTATTTACTATATTTTGGCTTATTAAAATAGGCCATGTCACCCACACTTTAAAAGCATTAGCAGAGGGGAGGCGGGCGATGACGTCACTGCTTTCTCAGTGTGTCCGGCCGCTGTCGCTGAGAGACCTGGTGTGTCTGTGTTTGCATTAAGATCACCTAAAACCGAAACCTGTTCACAAACCGCTGGACCTGGACTGCTCAAACCTGGATTCCTGGATCTTAATGCGAGAAATGCAGCAGAACGTTCCTTTAGCTCCCTCGTGAATCAGAAGCTGTGATTCGCAACCCAACTTCTTCAGCGTCGTCTGACCGCACGGATTTAAAAACATATAATGATCGAGCAGACCAGGCCCTTAATAATAATCATGACAGTAATAAAAGCACATTTAGAAGATAGTCTCCTGCAGCTTCGCGCTGAGTGAGTGTTTTTGGTCCAAGCAGCAACTGGAACACTGGAAAAACTGGAACGTAAAGGGGCGCGCCAGAGGAACCATTTGCGATTTAATCTCCACTGCCGGGATGAAGAGATTATACCAACCAGTCTCAACTCAAGGAACCCGATTAGAACCGACAAAGTTGAGCAGATGATTCAAAGAGTGTGGAGGGTTTTGGTCAAAGAAAGGATTCGGTGCACAACAAACAAGATAAACAATATGGAAACATTATTTGAACAGGAACAACAGGATTTCATGCCACAACACTCGCTTGAC
>CM074490.1:12038594-12110314 GCA_037389245.1 Oryzias sinensis
GATAAAACAGGAAGGAGGGGTTGGTGGTCTGTATACTGTGACAGTTAAAACAGGAGGGTCACCAAAAAGAAAAGCATGATGCTCGAATGAACAATATTTACCAAGTAAAATATTTTCAGATAAAATTCTTTTGTGAGCAATCAATGCTGTACCTCCACCTTTCTTTCCTCCCCTGATTGAAAATAAGAAGTTAAAATTAGGTGGAGAAGCCTCAGTGAGAATAGCTGGTGCATCAGAGCCAAGCCAGGTTTCAGTTAAAAACAAACATGTTAAATCATGGTCTAAAATCAGATCATTAATGATAAAAGACTTATTTAAAAGGGATCTGACATTTAAAAGAGCCATCTTCATGGTTGTGGGTACAATCTGATGTGTGCATGTCATGGGTTTTGTGACTGATGTGTGAATTGGTCGGAGACATCTAACATGCGAGGCACGTGGATATGAATGGAAATGATTTGAATGTCTATTGGTGATGCGGACTGGTATGTGATGCTGTATGGCAGAGAATGATGAGTCAGGGGTGTGGATGTCCTGGTTCAACCGTCAGCTGGGAATGGTTTTGAAAGAACGGAGGGTGAGATCAATGTTCATGCTGAGAAGACGGGAACCACTATTGTTGGGGTGAAAACCATCTGATTTAAAGAGGTATGGTGTATTGTAAAAGGTTGTGAAATTATCAACGTATGGAATGCTTATGGAATGACAGTATGTTTTTAACCAGATGTGAAGCTGACGGACTCGTAAGAACATGATGTCTCCATAACGGGGTGCAGGTAGTGGTCCAGATATGATGCAGTTTATGTTTAACTGTTGGATGGTGTGAATCAGGTGGATGAAGTCCATTTTCAGAGTCTCTGATTGCTGCAGTTTCAGGTTGTTGGTGCCTGCATGTATGATAAAAGTCTCCGCAGAGGGGTGTTTGACAGAAAGTTGGTGAGCAGAGTTTTTAATGTCATTGACGACAGCTCCAGAAAGTGAGTGTGTGTGGCACCTTCTGACCCGGACATGCCGGACAACGGAGTCTCCCACGATGAGCACGGGCTGCTGCACAGGTCCGGGTCTCCCAGAGGTGTGATGAGCAGCGGCCCCTGCTGAAGGGGGCTCAGGTGGAGAGTTGGGAGCTCCAGACCGATGTTTCCGGGCAGACAGTAATCCAGCGTGAAGACCTGTTTTTCTTGTGGAGAGTGGATCCCCTGAAGCCGGTGAAACGCAGGATGCGGCGCGCGAGCCCCAGGGAAGCTCGCCTGAGCGTCGGGCCACCGCCTCTTTCAGCAGACGGCGGCGTTTCCCTCTCGTGCCGGGCGCCAGCGGAACAGCGGAGGATCCGGGCGGCTGTGCCAGTGCCGCGGCTCCAGGAAGAATCGCGAGTTGGTCAGACTCCAGCAAAGCGGGCCCCGAAGCAGCAGACGCGTAGAGGTGGAAGCGGGAGTCGTCGGCTGGCTGGGACCAGCAGCAGAGCCAGATGTCACGGTAGAAGTTCCGCCCGATGTCGGTCCCGGTGAGCCCGCTCGGGTCGCTGACGCTGCGGTGAGGTCTTCAGCCAGCGGGGCAAAGCGGTTGGTCAGCGCTAGGTTTTCCGAGCTGGCAGTGTTGGGTTTGGATCCACAGATCCTCCGGCCGCGACGTGTCACCTCAGCCCACGACTGCTTGGGCGTAGAGCAGAGGGCTGGAGCCCTGGGCCCGGCATCGGCCTGGTCTTCATGGAGGTCCTGTGGGCTCCTGGCCTCCACTGCAGAGCTGGTGTTGGTGGTGCTCGGAGCACCATCCATCCGCTCCCACCCGTTGTTTTTACGGCCACAAATTTGAATGATGTTACTCTCCGTGGCGGTGGAATGGGCTTCGGAGGGAATTTCTCCAAACCATGGAAGGGTTTGAGACAGGGAGCGGTTGGTGTTAATGGAAAGCTGTAGTTGTTGGATGTACTTAGACTGGGAAGCAGATACTGATAAAAATTTTTCTATCAAAGCAGATTTTTCTCTGAGCTCCAGTCTAAGTTTCTGAACAGTTTCCTTAAGTTGGCAATGTCCTGGGTCACAGTGGTCGGAAGTGCATGAAACTCCGTCTGGACGAGCGGCAGCCATCTTGGATTCCTCTGCTGCCATTAACAGTCTTTAAACTAGTTGCTGGAGGTTTGTCAATTTGTAAATGATTTAACACCATAGACCAAGACCCACTGTGTTCTACTACTGGTCACAATTGTTACTAGACATAAGATCAATTGTTTCATGGACTTTTCAATATTTTTTTTACTTAATTGACGTTGATTGTTTAATATCTTTACAAATACAATACACATTAAGTAACACTTACAGGTTCATTAGTTAAAATTCATTAACTGCATTAGTTAACATGAACTAAAAATGAATTGCACTTATAAAGCTGCACTTTATCTTGTATGTTAAATGTTAATTTCAACATTTACAAATAATTTATTAAAATCTTTTTAACATTAGCTAATGCGAGAACTTACTTTAGTATTGTATAAATGCTATGAAAATAAAGGAAAAGTTTTCTGATCACACTTCTATCTTACACTGGATTGCCACATTTTGGAGCCTTTGTCTTTTTACTGCACTCATAGGATGTAATCAAGATTAATCTTAAGTGTTATCTCAATAAAAGGGAAGCAAATACACTACCGGTCAAAAGTTAGGAAAAAGTTAGTTTTATTAATTTTCTAAAGAAATGCTGTATTATTTTAATACTTTTAAAAAAATTATGAAAAGTTTTTTGGTAACTAGTAGAGTTTTTGGTCAAACAACTTTCAGAAAACAGAAGTGCAATTGATGACAATTCTTATTTTTTGGAAGAAGTAACCCTTTTATTTCATTTTTTTTACAATGAGAATTTACATTGCAGGTGTTGTAGAAGTTACTGGCATCATCATCAAGCAGGATAGGTAGGCCCCGGAGCATAAGAGTGCACATTGCTGTCACATCTGCTTCTTTCTAGAAGTAGATGAAAAAAAAAGAAATCAAGTTCAAGATCATGCAACTTTAAAGCTACAGTAAAAATAAGTTAGCTTACTTCACCTAAAGATTTGAATTCTGTCATTAATTATATTAATTTTGTCACAGAATAATAAACAAAATTAAGGCTGCAGTAAACTCACCCCTGTATTCATTTGCTGCATAAGCTCATCCAATTTCTCTCCAACGGTCCCTTTCTTGGACTTGAAGATTGTGACAAAGCTTGGTGTGTAGCGAACCACAGACCAATAAAAGTGACTATCCTGTTAAACTCTGCAAACACATACACATGCAACAAAAAAAGAAAAAAACTGAGGGTTGGGACAGTGTGGACATTTGTTAATGTTTGGTCAGGGCTACAGGCCAATTCTAAAGACAAACCTAAACAGAATGCAGTTTCTCATGGTCGAAAAAGGAATATGAATAAGTACTTACTTGTGTCAGCTCTGTAGAGACCTTCTTTCCCACCCTCACCACCTGTGGTCTGTCAGTGAGAAAGTCCAGTTTTGGTTGGGTGTAGGTATTCCCAGTTTGTAGAGTTTTGCAGTCAGCTTCCGGGGCCTGATGGCATTGAATGGAGAGCTGTAGTCCAGGAACAGTAACCAGGCTTAAGTGTTCTTAGTACCCAGATGTTGCAGGGTGGAGTGAATTGCCAGGGCCACCGCGTCTTCTGCTAATCTGTTAGGGTGGTGGTCAAACTGATAGGGGTCTACTGATTCATCGACAAAGGAGTTGATGTGTGACAGTACCAATTTTTCCAGGCATGTTATTGCTGCAGTAGTGAGAGACACATTTTTGGGACAAGACTGAGAGATGACTGTGTTGTCAGAGCTCCGTATTGTTTCATAAAAATCTGCGGTCAACCCGTCGCGCGTTTTCCCGCATTCAGCGGCGCCGCGGTTGGCTCTGTAAACACTGTATCCTACCGGTGTTATGTCCACGACGGGTGTCCCTTGTCTGAGCCACGTCTCACAGAGAAATAAAACAGCAGTCCTGGATGTTTTACCGTGCAGCCAGCTTGCTGATGAGGTCATCAATCTTGTTTGCCAAAAATTGTACGTTGTCACGAAGAATGATTGGAAGTGTTAGCGTCCTTGCTGCCCCTGCTTGCTTGCTGTCCCTCCCCATCTTCCCCGCTTGCATGGTGGCCTCGGGATTCCAGGAGATGAGCCTGCTGCGGCCTGTCGCGGTAAGATTCCAGCGTGGGGCTGTAGATCCGGGTAGGGGTCCAGGATATTTGTGTCAAAATATCCTCCGTGACTCATTTGTTTTCATCATTTAGAGAGCTTCTTGGTTGTACTTGATGTGAACTAACACTCTGCGGACGTAATGAGACAGAAACAAATCTAACAAAAACAAAATAAAACAAAACCTGACTCTGAGAGTATCACGATGTTGCACACAGGGGAGTCCTAGAAATTGTGGTGCAGAGTTCTGTAATACTTGTAAGTTTGATAGACTTTTTGGGTAAACCAGAGAGCAGGGTATTACAGTAATCTAAGCAACTAAAATTAAAAGCATCTATCAGCACCTCTGTGCTGGCAAGAGAGAGGAATATGTAGACTCTTGCAATGTTTTTAAGATGATAAAATTCTGACTTAACGACACTTTAAATGTGTGGACTAAAATTTAGTTCAGAGTCAAAAAGTATGGCCAGGTTTCTCAAATAGTGAGAAGGCTTAAAATTCTGAAAATGTGGTCAAATCATCTCTATTTTGTCTTCACAATCAATTATTAAAATTTCTGTTTTGTCCTAGTTGAGCTCTTTTCTGCCATCCACGACTTTATATCTAAGATACAATTTAAAAGAGTGACATTATCATCAAACAAAAGCATGCTGCTCTTGTCGAAGTAAAAAATGCCCCTGCTATACAAGAAAATCACCAAAACACAACGGTACAGATAAAATGGTATTATTATGTAATGTTTTAACATTGGCCATGACTGAACTAGTAAGAAAGTTCTGTTAGTGATTTGCATGATTGATTTGGCTTTTGTTCAACATCGGCAGCCTCCTCTGACAAATCCCCGTCTAAAGATAGATAACGTTATTGTCTGTTCAAAAGAAAGGAAATTTGTCTTTGACCATGGCATTAAAGCAATTTTCTTGATTAAAAATCAAAATAAAATAGAAATAAAAATAATTAAAACAAACACATGCATTTGGACTCGTGATTTATTCTGGGTTGTATATTACTGGTTGTTGTATTTACCTGGACTTGGGAGTGGCACACAAAAGCAGTGGATGTGTCATAATCTTCTTAGGGTGGTGGACCCAGATGCTGGAACCCAGAGAACGAGACAGGTAAGTGGCAGGTAAGTAAGTAGTTTATTTTCTCCAAGGGGGTCCGGTGGTCTGAGGGAGATCCTGAGGCGGCTGTGTCTGGTGGCGTGGCTGGAGGTTCGAACGCAGTCGGCGTAGGTTGAGGATTCCCGGCGGTGCTCCGTGAAGCGGGTCCTGTGTTCCACTGCCGTCACTCGTGGTGAAGATTTCCTGCGACAGGAGAGCAAGGTAAGTCAAGGGCGAGAAACAAGACAGAGAGCTTGACATACAGACTTGAGACCAGGCTAGTCACCATAAGGGGTAACGTTCTGGCGATAAACTGGTGGATGAGGTCTCCTTTTAACGGCAGAAAATTGTACGGGCCTGATTGGCCCTTTCAGCCTGCCCGTTGGACTGCGGGTGGTAACCGGAGGTGAGACTGACCGAGGCCCCCAGGGCGGAACAGAAGGACTTCCAGACTTGGGACACGAACTGGGGACCTCGGTCGGAAACGATGTCGGACGGGATCCCGTGATGGCGGAAGACATACTGGACCAGGACCTCCGCCGTTTCTGAGGCAGATGGGAGCTTGGACAGGGGAATGAAGTGGACAAACTTGGTGAAACGATCAATGACAGTGAGTATAACGGTATTACCCTGAGACATGGGGAGTCCAGTGACGAAGTCGACGGCGATGTGCGACCAGGGGCGACCAGGAGTGGGGAGAGGATGGAGCAGACCTGAGGGCGGAGAACTGGACGACTTGGAGCGAGCGCAGGTGGTGCAGGCAGCTACGTACTCCTTGACGTCTTTTGCCATAGAGGGCCAGAAGAACCGCCGACGGAGGAGTTTGAGGGTCCTGGTGACTCCCCCGTGGCAGGCAATACGGGATGCGTGGGCCCAGGTTATGGCTTCGGACCTAAGGGATTCGGGGACATACAGGGTACCAACGGGAGGATCGGGATGGTTAGGTTCCTCACCTTGGGCCTGTATGACCTTGGTCTCTATGTCCCAAGTTAGGTTTCTGATGACGCAGGTGTCAGGGATGATATTGGAGTCAGTGGTGTCCTGGTCGTGAGAGGAGGAGTACATCCTGGAGAGAGCGTCCGGCTTGACGTTGCGACTCCTGGGTCGGTATGTGATGACGAAGTTGAAACGGTCGAAAAACAGACACCAACGAGCCTGGCGAGAATTCAATCTTTTGGCAGAGCGTAGGTAAGCAAGGTTTTTGTGGTCTGTCCAAACGACAAAAGGATGGACTGCTCCCTCCAGCCAATGATGCCACTCCTCCATAGCAAGTTTTATTGCTAGAAGCTCCCGGTTCCCGACATCGTAGTTACGCTTGGCTGGGTTGAGCTTCTTAGAGAAGAATGCACAGGGTTTTAACTTGTTAGACTTTGCTTCACGTTGCAAGAGGACGGCCCCTACGCCAGAGTCCGACGCGTCCACTTCGACCACGAATTGTCTAGTGGGGTCAGGTTGTATGAGAATGGGAGCTGAGACAAAGAGTCTTTTGAAAGTGTCAAAGGCATCCTGAGCAGCGTCATTCCAGACATAAGGCTTGAGGGTGGAAGTGAGTTGGCACGGCAATGGCACTGTAGTTCCTGATGAATCTACGATAAAAATTTGCGAACCCTAAGAACTGCTGGAGTCTTTTACGTATGGGTGGCGGTTCCCAAAACGACACTGACACTGCCTTAATCTTAGCAAGATCGGGACGGATACAGCCAGCCTCAAAAATATACCCGAGAAAGGGAATGACGGAGGTGTGAAATTGGCACTTCTCAGCTTTGATGAAAAGCTGATTCTCGGAAAGTCTCTGAAGAACCTGACGCACCTGTTCCTGGTGTTGGACCAGATCTTTAGAGTAAATCAGGATGTCGTCGAGATAAACAAACACAAAGCGATTAATGAAATCCCGGAGTACATCGTTTACTAGACGCTGGAAAACCGCAGGGGCGTTAGTGAGCCCAAAGGGCATGACGAGATACTCGTAGTGAACTAAGGGGGTGTTAAAGACGGTTTTCCATTCATCACCTTCTTTTACTCTGACGAGATGATAAACATTACGTAAGTCAAGCTTTGAAAAAATACGGGCCTCCTGTATGGAGTCAAACACAGAAGAGATTAACAGAAGAGAGTATTTGTCCTTGATGGTGATTTGGTTAAGTTCGCGGTAGTCGACACAGGGACGTAGAGATTTGTCTTTCTTTTGTAGAAAGAAGAAACCGGCGCCAGCAGGAGAAGACGAGGGGCGAATGTGTCCCGAGGAAAGAGCCTCATGGATATAAATCTCCATAGCTGCTTTCTCTGGACCAGAGATATTATATAAACTACCCTTGGGGAGAGCGCCCTCCAATAGATTGATGGAGCAGACCTATTGTCTGTGAGGAGGAAGAGCGTTAGCTTTAGCTTTACTAAAGACCATACGTAAATCGTGATAGCATTTAGGCACATTAGTTAAATCAATATTCTCAGGTTCGGTAACCGGGGGGTTAGTGACTGAAGGAACGGCGGACTGCAGACAGTTAGCGAGACAGTAACTACTCCAATTGGCGAAACTAGAGCGACTCCAATCGAATTGAGGGTTGTGTTGCTGGAGCCAGGAAAACCCAAGCACGACAGGGGTTTGGGGGAAATGTGTTACGAAAATCCGGATGTGTTCTCATTGATTCCCCGAAGTAATGAGAAGTACCGGTTCAGTGCAAAGTGTGATCACAGACAGGTGCTGGCCACCCAGACCGGCCACTTTAATAGGAGACTGAAGTCTCTCAGTGGGTAGTAACAAACGAGAGACTATGTTGTGGTCGATAAGATTGTGTTCAGCCCCAGAATCAATTAAGGCCTGCAGTTCCATGATTTCAGAAGCGTGGATTAATTGGACAGGAATGTAGAGGAAAGCTGTAGCAGCAGAAGAAGCCTCACCCACCCGCAGTCTGTCGTCTAGCGGGGGGCTCCGGAGTTTAACCGCGCTCTGCATTGAATAAACCTGATGACCGGTCTTTCCACAGTAAAAGCACACACCTTCTATGCGGCGTCTCTGCCGTTCTTCCGGAGTTAGCTTGGAATGTCCAATCTGCATGGGCTCCTCCCCATGACAGTGGTGAACGTCGGGCGTAGAAAACAAAGGAGTGTGTTGCGGATCCTGTAGCGGAGATCTAAAGGGGCTTTAGCGAGATGGTGGTGGTCTTTCACTTGGCCGCTCTCGTAACCGGGTGTCGGAGCGGAGGGCAGCCGTGACGAGCTCCTCGAACGAATTGGTCTCAGGCTGAGTACACAGGTGATCCTTAATGCTCTCGTTGAGAGATTGATAAAAAACTCCTTTAAGTGTGGGATCCGGCCATCCAGCCTCCACCGCCAGGATCCTGTAATCAATGACATGGTCACAAACAGGGTGGTTATGTTGTTTGAGCGTCAGTAGCTTACAAGCGGCCTCCTCTTGCTTTTTGGGTCGGTCAAAAACTAACTGGAATTCCCCAATGAAATGTTCGAAGGAGAGATGGGATATGGGATTGACCGCCAGGAAAGCCTGAGCCCACTGTAAAGCCTTATTACGAAGAGAGCTAATAATGAGTGTAAGTTTGCCAAGGTCAGAATGGTAGTACCTTGGTGCATTTTGGAATATGCGGCGGCACTGCAGCAAAAACCCGCCACAGTTCTCCACGTCGCCGAAAAACGGCTCGGATTGTAGGCGGAAGTTCTCCGGGGATGAGACACCAGCGGAAGTGACGCCGGAAGCGTTGCCGCGGTAACTGGGGAAGCTAACTCCCTCTTTTCCTCTCCCCTCCTGGGGAGTGGGAGTGCTTCCAGACTCCAGTTGGCTCAACCGTGCTCCTGTTCCTGACCGTCTACCTCGCCTTTGCTCCACTCCTACAACTGGCTGTGGATCCTGCCTTTGGCTCATCTCTGGCTCGTCTCTGCTCTGTACCTGACCGAGTACCTCGTCTCTGCTCCTGCTCCTGGCTGTTGTTCCTGTCTCCGACTCGATTCGCGCATTTGCCTGTCCCCACAACCACGGCTGGATGAAGCTCGTCTGCTGGACTTTAAATATGTAGTTGTAGATTTAGATAAGTTAATTCTTCTCTAAGAGTTCTGGTAAATCGCCTGTCCGTCCTGGGGGAGGATCCCTCCTTCATGTGGGCACCCCTGAGGTTTCTTCGTTTTTTCCGGAATCCGTTTTTTTTGGGAGTTTTTCCTTACCGCGAAGGGGGGTCTAAGGGCAGGGATGCCAGTATAGCTTAGTCAGTTTGTTAGTTCATTTTTGTATTTTCCTATTGAACTCTTTGTATTCATGATCCTTTTGAGTTCATGTTTTACTTCGAAGCCCATCGAGACGACTGTTGTTGTAATTTTGGGCTATACAAATAAAATTGAATTGAATTGAATTAACTGACTTGTAGTGTCCATTAGGGTTTGCGTAAGGCCGTCTAGTCGGCGGAAGAGCTCTTGTTGGGCGGAAGCGATCTGGGACAATGCGTTTGCTTGACGGCCCAAAGCGATGCCTTGTTGACTGACGGCGAAACGGAGTCCTTCTGGGTCAGCTGGGTCCGGAGTTTGGCCAGATCGTTCTGTCATGATCTGCTTAGCGTGGTTAACCCAGAGGCTGGAACCCAGAGAACGATACAGGTAAGTGGCAGGTAAGTAAGTAGTTTATTTTTTCCAAGGGGGTCCGGTGGTCCAAGGGAGATCCTGAGGCGGCTGTGACTGGTGGCGTGGCTGGAGGTTCGAACGCGGTCGGCGTAGGTTGAGGATTTCCGGCGGTGCTCCATGAAGCGGGTCCCGTGTTCCACTGCTGTCACTCGTGGTAAAGATTTGCTGGGGCAGGAGAGCAAGGTAAGTCAAGGGCGAGAAACAAGACAGAGAGATTGACATACAGACTTGGGACCAGGCTTAGTCACTATAAGGGGTAACGATATGGCGATGAACTGGTGGATGAGGTGTCCTTTTAACAGCAGGGTTTGATGAGATTGAGTGACGACAGCTGGTGGTGGTTGGGAGAGGAGCAGCTGGAGGAGGGGAGGGGAACTGATCCGGGCACCATGAAAGGATGATGCTCTTTGTGGTTGCACAAGACGTTCTTATAGACCAGTCAACTGTTTTCAGTTGCAGTAGAATTTACACTAACGTTAGCCTTTGTTTCAGACAGTGTGCTTTCTCTGTTGTTTGCTTGTTTTTAGAGAACTGCAGCATGCAGAAGAACGGTCAAATCAGCAACGAAGAGCGAATATCTAAAATCTGTAAGAGCACAGAGAGCAGCAAAATTGAATATGGTAAGAGCTGCAGTACATTTGCTACTGTTTGAGGGTGCATCTCCCCTATGCACATTTTGAGACTGACAGCTGCTCTCGTCCCCTTACAGCGTACAAAGTTCTGGTGGAAGATGTTGTCCACAAACCGTCTATAGACATCTATGCCATGCGGGTGCAGGACTCCATCAAAGAAGGTTGGTGATAATCTGCAGTTGTTTTTTCTCTCTGACACCAACAATGCTACTTTCTGTGCAATTTATACTGATAAACTGTTCTCCTAGATATGGGTTGGGGTTGGCTTATTCATTGGGTTAACACTAACAGAGTTAAATACCATTGTATGGGTTGGCTAAGCCAGACATTTACAAGCAAACAATTCAATTCAAAATACAATACTCCCAAGCCTGTTTGACAAGTTTTTTGGACTACATGTCCATCAATAAATTCAACTCACCACCAAGTGGTGGTCAATTTACATATCCTCTCCCCTCTAAAAGAAAGATGGTTTAAGGTCAGTTAACATGACTACCAAATGTATTGCTTTCTTTTTGCCCGGAGTCCATGTGATGAACATCCTTCTGCTCAAACACAGTAATTGATATGAACAAACTGACCAGCAGAGAAATCCAACAACTATATATACAAGAACAGATGGCTGGATCCAATTGCAGCAGATTGATTAGCTCAGAAGTCCACTAAGCTAAATCAGGGTCAGGAAGGCAGAGGTCAATAGTAGGCATAAGATAATCAGGGGAGAGACAAGGTGGTCAATAAACCAGGCGAAATTCTGAGTTCTCGGTGCAAAGTACTCAGCTCCGTGCAGTGCTAAAGAATGCTGTGTTGAGTGAATGAGAGTCAGGTGTGTAGAATTCAGGAAGTTTGGTTAGAACTCTGGAGATGTTCTCGCTGGTCACTAGAGGGGGAGACAGAGTTCTGACTTCTTACAGATCCCCCCTCATGTGAGCGGCTCAGAAAGCGAGGGGCCCTCCGATGCAGAGGTCAACCACGAGGTCGGGGGCTGGTCAGTCTGTGTGGCTTTGGTGGAAGTCGCTGATCAGGGACCGGATAAGGATGTCGCAATTATCCCCCAGCACACACTGAAAGGGCAAAGGCCCTATGGCAGTCTTTTTAAAGGAGTTTTGGGCTTTCCCCACCAAAACCAGGAACCAACTCCAGTCCTCTTGATGTTGACTACTGTACGTGCGGGAGAACTGCATCATTTCTTGTTTCAGGTGCTCCACTTGGCCATTGAACTGAGGATGGTAGCCGGCGGTCAGACTCACGTTAATGCCCAGACCGTTGCACATCTTCCGTGAGGTGCATACGTGAGGTGAACTGGGGGCCACGGTCTGACACAATGTCCGCCGGGAGGCCATAGTGCCGGAACACATAGTAAATAAGTTTTTTAGTTATTTCCAGTGCTGTGGGCAAATTAGACAAAGGAAAAAGCCAGCATGATTTAGAAAGCTATCAATGGCAGAGAGGATGGTGGTCTTACCTCTCAAACAGGATAGATCTGTGATAAAGTCCCACTGAACAGGAACTCTGAACAATGTTTAGGGTACAATGGGTTCAGTGCATCAGCCTACCGTTCTTGGACCCTGGTCGATATGTGATCTGAAAATTGAAGCCGGATAAAAACAGAGACCAATGTCTCCGCTTGGCGGATTTAATGTAATTGGTTCTTGTGGTTAGTAAGAACCAGGAAGGGTTGAGCCGACCCTTGTAGCCAATGTCTCCACTCGGAGAATGCCTCCTTCATGGCCAGCAGTTCCCGTTCGCTCACGTCATACGTACGTGTTAAGCGGTGTTAAATTTGCGGGAAAAGTAGGCTAATGGGATTATCTTGGCTGGCGGACAATGACGTTGTGAGAGCATGGCTCTGACCCCTGTGTTGGAGACATCCACCTCCGCGATAGATTGCATGGCTGGGTCAGAGTGATGGAGGATGGGCCCCTGGATAAAGCGCTGTTTAACCGTCAGGAATGCCTCTGTGGCTGCCAGAGACTAGAGCAGGCGTTTTGGGAGCGCCCTTTAGTAAAGCCGTGAGGGGAGCTGCCACTGTGCTAAAGCCACGGATTAAACCCCGGTAAAAATTGTCAAACCAGAGGAACTGCTGCAGCTCGTTCACTGTGGTCGGCTGGGTCCACTGCAGCACCGCCTCCACCTTGCCCTGGTCCATTGCCATGCCCCAAGCACTGATCACATAACCCAAAAAAGAGACAAAGTTCTTACAGAATTCACATTTCTCCCCTTTGGTGTACAAGTTATGTCTGATCAACCACTGTAACACCTGCCGATCATATACGCGTCAGAGTAGATCAGGATGTCATCAATGTAAAGGACAACAGAGTGACCAAAGGGCTTTACCAGGTACTCATAGTGTCCGGTGGTGGTTGAAAAGACGGTTTTCCATTCATCACCTGCTCGAATGAAGATGAGGTTGTAGGTTCTCCTCAGATCCAGCTTTGTGAAGAAACGAGCCGTGTGAAGCTGCTCCAGAGCTGTAGGAAACAGTGGCAGGGTATAACGATATTTAACATGGACATCATTAAGGTTGCGGTAGTCAATACACGGTCTCAGACTACCATCTTTTTTTTTGACAAAGAAGAAGCGAACTGAAGCTGAGGTTGTTGATGGTCGGATGAAGCCCAACTCCTCTGCATGGCCTCTGACTCAGGCTGAGAAAGCGGGAACACCTGTACTGTGTGGGCATAGCTCTGGGCATGAGGTCAAAGGTACATCGGTTGTTGGACCGGTGTGGAGGGAGCTGTGTGGCATGCTGCTTGTTGAAGGCCTCCCACAGGTTTTTGTGCATTCAAAATAAATGGATCTTAATGCCAGAAAAGAGAATGAGCAATTACCTTGACAGTCCACCCTTCCCCCTCGGAGACTATATTAGGGCGTGTGGAGTATGGGAAAAAGATTAGCCACCGCTGCTAGTTAACTGGCAGCTGGGCTCTTGTTTCCCGGGTAAAAAGCAGCTGGGTCGTTACAATGCACATGCGGAATACTGTTGTTCATAAAGGGAATCAGTATAGGGAGATTTCTTTATACTTTTAAGTTTGACTAACTGTTGGCAACAGAAACAAAGTTCCCACTCTTTAAAAAGGATGGAATGAGTATCAATAACTCTTCATGTATCACGCTACTCAATATAGCCTGAGGGACAAAGTTACTTTTTCCATGTCAGACACATTAGTACTGGATTGTTAAACTCCAGTATTGGCACATACATATGTGATGGTCTTTGCCTGTAACCGAATTTTTAAGGTTATTTAGTCTGTAAGTTATCCCCTCACACACACATTTCCCTTTGTTATTACAGGAAGTACAGATATTGGCCACATGGGAAAACAGCGGCCATTCCTCAGTTATCCCCATTGCAGAGATGCTTTGAATCTGCAGAAAGGTAAAACATACCTGGTCATGGGATCATCCAGATACATCCACAGAGATGAAAAAAAGCAAACGTAAGTTTGGTTTATGCAAATCAGTGTCTACTTGTATCTCCATACAACTCACATGACTCTAACTCACCTGTGGTTATCACTTTATTTCTGAGGTTTAATCGCTCATCCACTCCCTCTTTGCTTTCAAATATCAGTACGACCTTGGAGAGAGAACTTGGATTGAGTATTGGCCAACAGCAGAGGAGTGTCAAGGGGATGAACACAGAGACAAATGCCTGGGCTTAGATAAGATGCTAGAGCAGTACAGAGTGTTTGCATATCAGCAATAAAGAACGAAAAAAAACTTCTCATTTTTTTTTTTTTTGTTAAAAAAATGTATGTGTTCCCCAACCTTTATGTGGCTGCGGACCGGTCAACCTACTTTCAACACTTTAAACTATTAATTTATTACTTTAAGATTTTTAACCTCTGATGCAAATCAACTAATATAACTGCATTTTCAACAAAATTATTTAATAATAAAATGATGTTCCCATCTGTATAAACATAAAATAAATCCTAATATTAGCATTCATTTCAACTGACTCAGCAATAGCTTGACATTACAGTGCCACCTAGTGGGCAAATAAAATGTGCTGACAATGTAAAATTATGTGAAAACACAGAACTCAATTGCCAAAACATAAAATATTACAAACCTTGTTCCCTCATCAACCAGGTGCTGTGGGATATTGTACATTTTCGTTTCGAGCAAGAATGATTTACAAATGTAGCAATGACCCATAAACTATAACATGAAATAAACTTAAGTTAATCTTACTCAGTCTCTACAAGCAAAATCAGTCTTTGCACTGGGCGATCAACGATTGACTGTTTTTTGGAACTATGTCCCTTTTCAGTTTTCCTCTCTACGTAGCGAATCTTCACTTTTCTCACAAGTCCATCCTTGTCTGTTGTAGTGTTATTTTCTCTTGCTAATCTCCATTCATTGCAAGGTAGCTCATCCGACTTTTCCATGACAATATCTCCAACCTTCCGGTTCCTCAGTGGAGTGTGCCATTTCTGCCTTGTTGTTGTTGGCAAGATGTTGACAAGATTTATTCCTTTTTCCAGGGTGACCAAAACTTTTTTGTTAAGTACTGGACTCATCTCCACCTTTTGCGAGCATACATTTGGACAAATCCGAAGACGAATTGCATCAGAAAAATGATGCAGTTCAGTTTTCACTATCTGACTAAAGTCTTTGGGAACATAACAGCATGGAATTGAAATTTTCCCTAAATTTATCAAGTCATTTTTCCAGCTGTCCCACAAGTGAGTCCAGAGGGAAGGGGTTCATCCCATCCCATGCCTTGTTTACATGTTTCTTGAAGCGCTCTTTTACCTGTGAGTACAAATGGAGAGAAAAATCCCAGTGGGTCATAGAGATCCGACCGTTGACAAGATGTCCCCCCTTGAGGAAGGTTCCTCGCTGGGGAGAAGACAAAATCTGAGAGTGTCTGAGTCAATGTGCCAGTGTATGCCTAGTGCTCTTTCAGTTAGTCATTAAAGGATAAATCGCAATCTTGCTTTGGTGCAGCACATTCCGATTGAGGAATGCTTTTCAATACATTTTTTTCATTACTTAAAAACTTGTGCAGTCTGGGGTCACCAGATGCACACAGTTGTTGGGCCTCTGTTGCCAACTGAATGGCCTCCCTAATACTTGTAGTGCTTGTTATTCCGTCGTCCACATAGAAATCTTTCATGATGAACCGTGAAGCCAGAGGGAGCAGAGCCCCGTTCTACTTAGTAAGATGCTTAAATCCATAATTGGCACATCCTGGTGAGGATGTTGCGCCGAAGAGATGCACCTTCATTCTATACTCTTCTGGCTCAGCACGTAGGTCTCCATTTTTCCACCATAGAAATCTTAAATAGTCTCTCTCACCTTCATGCATATGAAACTGGTGGAACATTATCTCAATGTCACACAACAATGCCACTTGGTGTCTTCTGAATCTGAGTAAAACACTGTATAGATTGTTTTAGCAGGTCTGGGCCTGAAAGTAAATGATTGTTGAGGCTGCTTCCTTTGTACTTTGCTGAGGCATCAAAGACAACTCTGAGCTTGACTGGTTTTTGGGGGTGATATACCCCGTGATGGGGAATATACCACTTTTCTCCTTCCTTTGCTTCACTGTGTGATTCTTCAGCGTCACTGTTTTGTATCACCTCACTCATGAACTTTGTATATTGTTCCTTGTACTTTGGATTTTTCAGTAGTTTACCTTTGAGATTTTCAAGACGGACAGTAGCCATGTGTTTGTTGTCTGGCAAGTGTGGTCTTTCCTTGAATAAGCGGCATTTCAAAATGTCCTGACTGCATAGGTATTGCGCAATCCTAGGTGAGGCTCAGCGGGCTGGTGCCTCATCGCACGTCACTTCTTAGTATGTCGGTTCAATCACTTGTACTATATGAGCTGAGTTTACATAATTTAGCAGATGTATATGATGTGCAGTGTTTAATTTTATAAATAACTGTATGCGAGGGACGTGTTTCTTATGCTGAGCGCTAAACGCTGGCAAAAAAGACGCCGCGTGAGGCCAGGAGTTCTCGTGCCTCATGTTAGGGGGTGCCGGTGAGCCCTGAGATTATGACGCTAAAAAATAATAGAAGAAGTGATAGCAAGCGGCAAGTCATTTTCTTCAGAAGGAGCTGCGTATGGACTTTATTTACAAGTAAAGGTAAGACGATAATTAAAGCCGCAAGCGGCGTTGTATGGCCCGCAGACGCAACAGCCTTCCACGCCCAACTCTACGCACCACTGCCTCCCTCACTGCCCTCACTGTCCAAAGGCTAGTCAAAACGGCATTTGCTAATTATGCTAACTATGCTAGCTATGCTGATTTGGCTAAACGTGCTAGCATAGCGATCAGCATCATCAACTGACTTAGGAAAACACATTTTTAAAAATGCTAATTATGCTAACTATGCTAGCTATCCTAATGTGGCTAAAAGTGCTATTATAGCGATCAGCATCATTAACCGACTCAGAAAAACACATTACCTAAAATGCTAATTATGCTAACTATGCTAGTTATGCTAACATAGCTAAAAGTGCTAGCATAGCGATCAGCATCATCAACTGACACAGAAAAACACATTGCCTAAAATGCTAATTATGCTAAATATGCTTGCTATGCTAATGTCGCTAAAAGTGCTGGCATTGCGATCAGCATCATTAACTGACTCAGAAAAACACATTCCTCCATTGGTGAGGGCTATATGTCATAAGTTGATCAAAAAAACCCTCTTTTTCCAAAATGGCGGCATTTCTGTTAATTTTATCTCCATAGCAACGTTTTATGTTTTGGTCGCCTCGGGAGGACAAACAGATTGACGTCAGTTTGCGACAAATCGGTAAAAGTAAACTTTTTGTTGTCCTTTGCAACAGTGGTTTTATGCTAACCACGCCCACATTCCTTATATGTCCATATCCAGTGTTTTTCAATGTATTCAGTTTGAGGCATGAATGCATGCATTTAAAAATCACAGTAGTCCATTGAAAAACATAGGAGTTATAACAGTGCGCCACTTTGAGAGCTCGCCACGCGGACGCCATTCAAAATCTACAACTTCTAATTGCAACATTTCTTCCAGAGTAGCTTGCCGTTGATGCCCAAAAAGTTTCAAGACGATCGCTGAAAATTCCAACGACAAGTTTCGATTGAATCCAGCAGTAAAGACGTTTTTTTTTAGAAAATTCAAGATGGCGGCCTTTTCCCGAGGTCAAAGGTGGACGGAACTCCAGAGGTAGTTGTGGACTTGCTCTAGCAACATGTGAGTGAAATTTTGTGAAAATCCCTGAAAAAAAAGTTAATTTTTTCATATTGTGTAAAAACGCGAAAAACTCAAAATGGCAGATTTTGGCACAAAATTGCCGCCAAACCGTAGGTCGTGTCACCATCCCGTAATGATTTCAAAACGTCCTTTGGATATCGCGGACAAGGGTATATTGGTTTCATTAGTCGATTCTCAAAAAAAAGTTCCGAATTTTTTCGTTTTTGCCGAGTCTGCACATTTGTTTGCGACGGTTTTTTGCGTACAACGCCCACATTCCTTTATCGATCTTGTCTCGCGTAGCATCATTTTGTTCAGCGCAGGCCAGGGAATCGCATATTTCCTCTTCACGACATTCCGATGAAAAATGTGCGAGCTAGCTAAGATGGCAACGGTTGCTAGCTCGCCACGCGCACGCCGTGCAAAATCTACAACTTCTAATTCCAACATTTTGTCCAGAGTAGCTGGCCGTTGATGCCCGAAAAGTTACGAGACGATTGATGAAAATTCCAACGACGAGTTTTCGTTTGTATCTGGTGCTAAAGGTGCTTTTTTGAGAAAATTCAAGATGGCCGCCTTTTCCCAAGGTCAACAACACTTCTGTGGTGTTTGTAGACTGGAGCTGGCAGCAAGTGTGTGCAATTGCGTGAAAATCGTTCAAACAAAAGTGTCGTCTTCCCATATCGTCGGAAAACACAATAATCGGCAATTCTCAGAGTTCGCCACAAAATGGCCGCCAAGCGGTAGGTCGTGTGGCCGTCCCGTAATGATTTCAAAACTTTTTTGGGATATCCCGACACGCGTGTTTTGGTTTTGCGACTGTATTTTGAAGTACATTTTGTTCGGCCCCATACGCGATTTTCGGCCCATTCATTTTTTTGACGGGATCGCTGGCCGTGATGTCATCGTCTTCGGGGGGGTGACGTTGACTTTGTGCAAAATTCATTTGCAATTTATCCCAGGTGTGTGCCCATTTTGGTGACGTTTCGAGCATGCGGCGGGGGTCAAATTCTCGCTGAAAGGCGGCGAAGTCGTCGTTCCAACTGCGAAAACAATATGGTCCTTGCAGTCAGTGACTGCTGCTGCGGGCCATAATAATAATGAAACAAAGCAGAAACAATATAGAAGTTTTTGCAGTCAGGTGGCCTATGTATTTCAATGCGGCCTGCCTTTTACTATAGGCTGGGCTAGTCCTTTTGGCTTTAAATCCTTCCTTTGAGGGCTTTTTTGAGCTTTTTTGTGTTTTTGTCGTCGTTTTTGCGACTACAAATTTGACGTTTGTGCGGGGGTGTTGTACGTGTCTGTGTGTATTTTTGTTGCATTACACAATTGTCGTGTCGTTTTGTGCTTTGGCCGACTTTTGACCCCATTTTTTGGCGTTTTGACGCGTTTTTTTTTTGACGTTTTGGACCTTTTTGAGTGTTCGACCCTCGTAGCAGTTACAATATGGTCATTGCACTCTGTGAGTGCTGCGGGCCATAATAAGGTTTGTGCCTTTTTCTATGCTGCAGTTTGTATATGAAAAAAACATGTTGAAATTATATTTTAAACAAAACAGGTTAACTGTTGTCAATCAAAATGGTGAATAAGTTACTCAGTATGGTTCATATGTTTGTAAATCTGACTGATGACGTCAGTGCCTCACCAGCCATTAACCTCACCGCACGTCACTGAGTAAAACAATCATGTATTTTTACAATAATGTATTAACTACTGATATGCGCTATTAAAAATGTTTTTAATTTGAGTTTTTCTTAAAGAGATTTTGCACATTCAAGCTTTGTAGTCTAATTCTCATCACCGTGGACCCCGCATAATTGGCTTCAGCAGCCTGAGACTCTAGGCGGTTACATATGCATATCTTTGATCAAATCAAAGAAAAAAAAGCTTAACAGATAACAAACATTACATACAGCACACTTTTGGTCAAAATAAATCATTTTGATACGCACTGAACTTTCTAAAATACCGGAAACGACCTGTTAGAAATAAAGAGTTCCATCATGATTGTGGCTCACGTGTAGAAAGTCAAACAATGATCCTAGAAAAATCAAGTGGTTGGAGAAAAATTATGTTTATGACATGTCCGATTTTTCAACGCTGTCACTCGCTGTTTTCCTGGATCTACAGCTTGGGGTTTTTGGAAAAACTTCCGGGCATACTAGACCCACTTCCAACAACTGTTTTCCGTCTGATAGTGCATGTGGGCTGTAATGACATCTCCCGCCGGGAATCTGAAGAAACCAAAGCGGATTTCATGGACCTGTTTAATTTTTTAAAACAATGTGGAAAGTCGGTTTTCATCAGTGGCCCTCTGCCAGGATTATCCCGGAGCATGGAACACTTCAGTCGTCTTCTAGGTATGAACACCTGGCTACAAACTGCATGCATGACACGAAAGTGCAGTTTTATTGACAATTTTAATCTTTTCTGGAACCGCACATCTTTTTATTGTCTGGATGGAACTCACCCAAACAGGATGGGTAGTTCGATTTTATCAGCAAATATCAGATATGCCGTTCAGACATTACCACATGACTGACTGTTTTCACAACAAAGCGCTCCTCCAGCGTCTTCTTCTGCTACTAAGGAGCTGCGCGGTTATCTCACCAGCTCCCCCTGCTGCTCAATTACCTCACAGAATCCCAACTGTTGTGCAACTAATTCTGAAAGGAAATCCCCTTTGTCAGCATACTATTGTTCATCACAACCTCAACCCATATATAAAATAACTGTTTTATATAATAATAGGATTCATACACTCAATTCCTCTTACAACCAGCCAAAGAACCATTATCCTCTTAAAAATAAGAGGTCTAGAAATCCTCATAACTTGGTCACTATTAATCTTTCATCAAACCCTGTATCATATCCTACACGCTTTGGACTTCTGAATATTAGATCCCTGGCTAACAAATCGTTTACTTGCCACAACCTCATTACTAGCAACAAAATAGATTTTCTAATGCTAACAGAATCCTGGCTCAGGGATGGAGATTGTGTCCCCCTGATAGAATCCTCCCCGCCCAATTTCTCCTTCTTTACCAAACCCAGACCCTCAGGGAGGGGTGGGGGACTTGCCATTTTATACAACAATAATTTTAACTGCACTTCAGCCACTTTTGGTGATTTTAAATCTTTTGAATCTTTATATTTTTATATAAGTGGTTTGAGTAAAGTCTTATGTATTCTTATTTATAGGCCCCCCAAATCAACATCTGGTTTTATTGAGGAGTTTGCTGAACTTCTCTCCCTGGTTATGCCAACACATGATAAAGTTATCATTGCTGGAGATTTCAACATCCATGTGTGCTTGCTCAGATAATCAACTAGCAAGGGAATTTTTAAACATCATTGATTCTTTTAACCTTGATCGAGCTATCACTGGATCAACCCATATTAAAGGTCATACTCTAGATATTATTCTAACATGTGGGATCTCAGTCCCCAATGTGACATGTATGGATTTTGTTATGTCTGACCATAAGTGCATTTTGTTTTCTCCAGAACTAAATGCTAATCCCCCTGAGTCTAAGCCTAATTTCATTTACTCAAGTGTCTTCAACTCATCTACTGCAACAAATTTTGGAAATGTTTTCTCTGCCCCTTTGGTTTTAAATTCTGATGCAAACAGTATTTTATCAAATTTTAACTCAGCGACTGCACGCATCCTGGACCAAATTGCCCCTTTCAGGTTGAGAAAAGTCCAAAATAAAAATCTGCCTTGGATAGCAGAGCCGAGCGCAAATGGAAAGCTTCTAAATCAACTGTGGACTTGGACACCTTGAAAAATCACATGAATAATTTTAACCGTCAAATGAAAAAGGCAAGATCAGACTACTTCTCACAATTAATTGATGCCAATAGAAATAATCCCAGGGTACTTTTTAAGGTCATAAATCAGCTAAGTAAAGCTCCACATACTAGCAATTTACCGACTTCCCCAGTAATCTGTGAGCAATTTGCAAATCATTTTATTAACAAAATTTCTAACATTAGGTCTCAGATATCCTTTACCAGATCTTTCTCACCTCCTATTCTGTCAACTCCACCTGCAAGACCCACAGTGGTCTTAGAAGACTTTCAGTCAATCTCCCCCAACACTCTTTCTGAGTACTACTACAGACCAATCTCAAAACTGCCTTTCTTGGCTAAGATCCTGGAAAGGTTAGTGGCTGAGCAGGTAATTTCCTTTTTAAACAAAAATAAATTATTTGAGACCCTTCAATCTGGTTTCAAGGCCAACCACAGCACAGAGACTGCGTTGCTGAGAGTGATGAATGACCTTTTAATGGCTGCAGACTCAGGAAAAGTATCGATTTTAGTTCTTTTAGATCTCAGTGCAGCATTTGATACAGTTGACCACTCCATTTTATTACAACGTCTAAAATCTTGGGTAGGTTTCTCTGGCACAGTTTTTAACTGGTTTTATTCTTATTTATCGGACAGGTTTTTTAATGTGTTCATCGGCAATTCTTGCTCATCTAAAGTGAAAATGACATGTGGCGTTCCCCAGGGATCGGTACTGGGACCTCTGTTATTTTCAATTTACATGTTGCCACTGGGGGAGATAATTCGCTGACATAACCTTAATTTTCATTTTTATGCCGATGATACGCAACTCTAATTATCATTTAAACTTGGTGACCTTGGTCTTTTAAATAATCTCAATAGCTGCATTGCTGATATTAAAACCTGGATGGCCCAAATTTTTTTGCAATGGAATATGGACAAAACGGATGTAATTATTTTTGGTTCAGTTGAGGCCCGAAATGGCGTGGCTCAGAAATTGGAGTCTCTGTCTAAATATGTTTCTTCAAGCTGCAGAAATCTGGGGGTGATATTTGATACCAATTTGAATTTGGAGACGCATGTTAAATCAGTAGTCAAATCTTGTTTCTGGCAACTACATAGGTATTACAGGATAACCCCTCTCCTATCAAAAAAATGTCTAGAAATGGTGATTCACGTTTTTAATTTCTCCCGTTTGGACTATTGTAACACACTCTACACATACCTTTGACAGCAAAGTGTGTATCAACTCCAGTTAGTCCAAAATGCTGCCGCCAGACTTTTAACCGGAACCAGAATGAGAGACCACATCACTCCAGTTTTAGCGTCCCTGCACTGGCTCCCAGTCCGTTTTAGAATAGATTTTAAAATTTTAATGATTGCTTTTAAAGCAGTCGGTGGACTGGCGCCTAAATATATAGCCGATCTCCTCGTTCCATATGTACCTGGTCGCAATCTTAGATCTTCGGCGAAAGGCCTTTTAACAATCCCACAATCTAGACTGAAGAGCAGGGGTGATAGGGCCTTTGCTGTAAGAGCCCCAACGCTCTGGAACAGTCTCCCTGAAGAGATCAGGCTTGATGGGTCCCTACCAGTATTTAAATCTCTTTTAAAAACCTACCTCTATAGGCTCCGTGCACGAAAGTAAGGACCTCTACTTCCGCCGCCTTGAGTGTGAGGCCGACCATTTCCGGCTTGCAACTTCTATAGCAGCGACACGGCAGATTTTGATTGCGAAAGATGGTATATTTCACCTGTTTTCTACAAGGTCTCCCGAAAATCGACGTGAACGACATCTACAGGATTGTCGACCAGTGTGTGGTTACATGGGCAAAATATCGTGTCGAAAATACCGAAAAGGAAATGAGTCCCGTTGTAAACAAACCTTTGCTGTCACATTTATGCAGCAGCTCGGTAACATACGAGGCGATCTTCCAAACGTGCTTTTATTAATTTTATGAATATTATGAAGTGCCTGTTCGCTCATCATTTTATATTTAATCCTTGTGGTCAGTGCTTTTTTTGTGGAAGAAGAACAGAACTAAAGAACAACCCAGTGTTAGGAGAGGCTAACAACACTGGCTAACAACATCAGTCTTTATTTGTCGGGGCACAATTAGAAACACAATTCCATGTGTCGTGATTTTTTGAACAGTTTCTAAGGACTGAGCGGCATTTCTGCTCTGAAAAGCTCACACACACTGTGCTCTGCGCTGTCCTCGCGAGTCCGGTAGCCGCTAACCCAGAGCGGCGGCTCGGCTCGCAGTCCGTATTCTCACACATAACAAAACGCACAGCACCCTCCCCTCAAACACATTAATAAACCCAGCTGATCTGCTCAGTCAGAGAGGTTCACTCGGTCCACTGGCTCCGGAGCCCGAACGCAGAGCTTGGATGCCGGGTCCAGACGTCAGTGAGCACGCATCCCCCCCCGCAGCTCCCAGAGCGGAGCGGGGCTTTACGCGGGGCGTCCGCAGAGCCGCTGGTCGGTCTCCTATGAGCTCACAAGCTTTCTCTCAGCGAAACACCGTCTATGCATGACGTAAACCAGAGCAGCAGCGACACACGATCGGAATGACCGTTTACATGAACAATGATCGGTATACCCAGCTATCTCGATCGGAAAGAAATTTTGATCCGAACGAGTCTGACCGGGGCAAAGTATTACGAACGGCGTGTTTACATGACGCATTTTCTTTCCGATTGCTGCAAATACGAAACACGACTCGTCTTGCTTGGGGTGAAGTCCTCCCGCCGTGTTCACCATCCATTCGGCTCTCACCGACACATCTACTGGAAAGCTATGAAAGCTTATATTAGTACTGTTGTACTTTGACAAATTCGCGCACGGGTATACACAACAATGTTGTGATGTCTTTGTCACGCGTTGAAACACCAAGCGCATCTCTTTTACCCGAAATCCGCTCCTATTTACTCAAAACTAGCAACTCAACAAAACTCCCCACAACAATAACACGACCAACAGGAAGTTGTCGGCCTCACACTCGAAACACGGAAGTTAACCGGAAGTTCCGTCGTGCACGTAGTCTATTGGCGTGCTTTTAATGATTTTACTGGTTCTTAAATTTTAAACATATGATTTTATTGATTTTATTGTTTCTGTCAATTTCGTTACTTTCATTGATTTTTATTTTATTGATTTTATTGATTTCATGGATTTTATTGATTTAACTGATTTATCGATTTTATTGATTCTAACCACTATCACCGTTTCATGTGTGTGCTGGGTTTTATTTCTCCATACTGGCAACTGTTTTTAATATTGATTTTCTCCCATATTTTTGTACAGCACTTTGTAATCTTGATTTTGAAAAATGCTATATAAATAAAGTTTATTATTATTATTATTATTATAGTGTTATTTCTCAAAATTATATTAATTGTGTAGCGGAATTTGGAGTTTTCCCAGCACGCCTCCGTACAGACTGTGGGACAGAAAACGCATTGATGGCAGCTCTTCATTTTTCCTTAAGATCAGAGCAAACAGATGACTTTGCTGGAAGCAGAAGTCATATGTATGGCACTTCGACATCTAACCAGCGAATTGAAAGCTGGTGGTCATACTTGCGTCGACAACGGTTTTTGTCCTATTTAATTAAGTCATCATTTATACTACACCCATGCCCAAAAGTTTTGAGAATGAGAGAAATGTTATGTGTTCACAAAGTCTGCTGCTTTAGGGTTTTTGGGTGTTTTGTTAGATGATAGGTATCTAACGTTTTCTTTGTTACAAAATTATACAAATGCGATTGATAACCGTCATACCTGCTGTAGAACTTTCCCTATTTCTTCATCTGTGATATCTCCAATAGATGGTTTGAAACTGGACTGCCCTGATATGTGGTTGACCAGGTCTTTGAGAGAAAATTAGGACCATGCCGTGTACAATGGATGTGGCAATCATCTTTCCTGCCAAACTATATTCATCCTCTCTGATTGCTGCTCGAGAAAATGGAAAAATGGAAATCGCTTGTCACTCATTAACACTTTATGACTGATGTTCCGTTTCTTCAAAAATAGTCATTGCAAAACTATACCTGTGGTGTTGTCGGTTGTCTTCAGGACCATCAAAAATGGGTCGTTTGTTCAGTGTTTTCATTAAAAGGAATTCTCTTTTTTGACCATCTGTATCTAGACCTTCCTCAAATCTACCTTCATCATCAGAGAACTTCACAAGGAGGTCCTTGGTTTCAGAGAATGTCCCCCTTTTGAAACACCTCACTGCTCCATCCCAAATGTTGGAGCGGCAGATGTTAAATCTGCCTTATGGCTTGGCGTAGAGCTGTGACGGTGTCGAATTTTTTTTTTTTTTTTTAAACTTGTTCTGTCCAACAGCTGAGCAAACAGATTAGAGCTGAAGGCTTTTTGTGTTGGACAGGTTTTACTATCACAAAAAGAGGTTATATAGCTTCGAGAAACTAGAGTGTAGATTTGTATAAACCCCTTTTTGTCGTATTATTTTTTATTTATTTGTTACATTTAGTGTGTGTGGGGAAGGAGAGGGGAAGAATGTGAGGGGAGGGTGGAAGAGAGTAAAAGGAAGAAAGGTGAAAAGGTGGGGGATACAAGCACTGATTTAAATAAGTTATCATTTTAAGCTGTGACAATTATACCAGATCTGCTGGAAAGACAAATGTTACATCAAAGGTAAAAAATCTGACACTAAGATGAGCGAAAAAAATCTGTCCATCAATACACTGTGGGTAAGGAGGAGGGATGAAGCAGACAGGGAGCAGTGTGCACGTGCAGGTGGGGGGGGAGATACATTCATGCTGCCGACGTGAACCGTGTGTTCATAAGGGGAGCCAGATCCTACCCAGCCAGACCAGCCAGACCAGGAGAGGGGAGGAGAGCCCCCCAGGCCAGAAGCCCCCCCAGCATTCGGACCCAGGCAGCCCGGGAGGGGGGGAAGGGGACCGCCCACCCCACCAGCCACGCACAGAGAGGGCCCCCCTACAGGAGTCCCCCCAATGCCCAGAGGCACAAGTGAACCCAGTGTGCGGCCCCCAGGCCACAAGACAGGAGCGCTTACAGGGCTCCAGACTGCGACCAATTGGTCGCATTTTGCGACCAAAATTTGAGAGTGTGCGACTGAATTTTACATCTAGTCGCACATGTGCAACCAGTAAATTTGCCTCCCCCACCCTCCGTATTTTTTATACATTAAACATGGAAGGGGCACGTCAATGATCAATAATCAATGAGACGCGAGCGCACGCGCACACTCGCAAACACACACACTCACATACATACATACTCATGAAACGCGAGCACACACTCGCGTGACGCCCGTCTGTGAGGCGGCCACTGCGTGTGAGAAGAATAAGTCACTGTAAGTGGCTAAATCTGTGGAGGGGGCGGGGCCTAGAGATAATCGAGCGCGTAAACATCCGTGGGAAGGAAACGGAGACAAATATCATCACAACCTGAGATGTGCGTCTGAGCTATGGGTAAGCAAACTATTGATTCGTTCTTCCGACCTGCAGCTAGTGTACCAGTGCCAGAGTGTACAGCAGGGGTCTCAAACTCGTGAAGTAAACCACGGCTCTCATGTGCGGCTGTCAGCACACCGCTCCCGTGGGAGATGGTCAGCTGAGGAGAATAAATGTCCCACACCTACATGCGTGACAGCTAACGGGGCTCTAACATTAAACACGTGAGCAACAACACGATTTAGTGTTAGACATTTAGCCTATTTTTAATCAGTTGGCATATTAAATTATTTTAATTGAACACTGAACTACAAAAACCCATCAGGATACATGTCCCATAATTCATTTTTTAGTCTGTAGGGCAGCTTTCAGTCAGTGCAGCTTTCAGTCAGTGCAGTAATTGCCAGCTGTGTTCGCTCAGGTTGGCGCCTTGCTTCCGCCCGTTTCTCGTGACATTTTTGTTTTGATTTACAGGTGATGTTGGAGCAAAAACAAAAATATACATTTCACACCAGGGGCCTGTTTCAGAAAGGAGGTTAAGTGTAAACTCTGAGTGCGTTAACCCTGAAATCAGGGAAACCCTGGGTTTTCAGTTTCAGAATCGGAGGTTTGTTAAACCAGAGAAAGCAGAGTAAGTCAAACCCGTTTCTGAAAGAGAGGTAACTTGTACTCGGAGTCAGTGTCCATGGTTACTTATGCTGTGAACCTAACCTGGTCGGGAGCAGGTTTTATTCTCTAAACTCAAGGTTTCTGCCGGTCCCCTCCCCTTTTTAAAGACGAAGCGGTATGTTTCGCTTTAACCTTCATTGCCCACATTCCAGTCACACAGAGACGGTCTAAGTGACAATAATGGCTTGTCCTTTTTTGGAGGACCCAATAGACGAGGAGGCTGCATTAATTCGTAGAGAATTATATTTACCTCGTACGAGGATTTTGAGAAGACTCGATTTTTTGTCATTTCCCCATACGTTTTTGTTTGAGCGTTACCGTTTTGCGTTGCAGTCAATTATATATACAAAATGAAAACAACATTAGGTATTGCTATGTAGATGTTTCATATGTCAAATATTGTCAACAAAGCCTACATCCATGACATGCTCAGATTTGACCTGATTGAATTATGTTTTCATACTTCATTTTTAGCTGCTGCCATGTTCTTTAATTCCTGCAGGATTGCATCTACATGAAAATGAAATCAGGGACATTGAATTAGATTAATGTAACAATTACTTTTTGGAAACACAATTTTCTAGCACTGCTTACTTTCTTAATCCCATATAGACCTATACCACTTGATCAATACAAGGGTAGTGTTGCAGTGTGTGTGTGCTGAGCGGGGTGCGATCCACGAGAGACAAGGGGAGGGGCGAGTGCAGGTGCAGATGGGGCGGGGGGGTGAGCGCGGAGGTGTGTGCGTGCGTTAGTTAAATAAAGAGAAGGTGTCATTCCCAGAATAACTGTTTTGGAGTCATTCTTAATCCGCTCTGGAGGTTGAGGGTTTCGAACGGGAAGTGAACCCCGAAGGAGAATTCCCTTCGGCCCTGAAGGAAATCTCCCCTGCGCTTCTGACCACGGTCGGAAAGACGAGAGAAAAGAAAGGAGAAGTCTTTGCGCAGCGAAAGGTTCAACAGTAGACAAAAGTTCACTTTTAAAAACACAATTGCATGTATTAATATTAAACTGACCAACGTTTGCAAGAGGGGAAGGTTAACAAAAAAGTCCTCTGAACATTACCGACGTTAAATGCATTTTCCCCCAGATTGGTTCTGTACACTATGCAGCATTTCATGCAATTACACCAGGAATAACCCTTCAAAAGAACACCTAAATATCGCTATTTTTTATTTCACACCTTACGCTATTTAAAAAGTTATTACAGTCAATATTTTATAACAATGATTTAAATGCAAACTTACGCATTAACTTGAGCAGCTATGTTTTCCACGCTAACTGTCTCTGTTTTGCAGATGCAGCGGTGTTGCTTTTCTTCCGTAATATGTGCTCATATTCACTGTAACTCTGCAGCAGCACGTCAAGTTCAGCTGGCGAAAAATACGCAGACCTCTTTTTTTTTCACGGTTGCCATGGTGACTCGTGATATCTGCGCTCCATTGATAATGGCTTCTTATAGTCGCGGTGCGCACGCTCACCTCTGAATCAGTCCACTCAGAGTTGATTGACCTAACTCCGATCAGCTTCTCTGAAACAGAAAACTCAGAGTTGTTAATCTCCCGATTGACCAACTCAGAGTTCAAGTTCAACCTCAGAGTTGGTTGAACCTCCTTTCTGAAACAGGCCCCAGGTGATCTGCGCAGCGTTGCGTCCATCTGGGTGATCTCAAACACGCTTATTGTGCATCTTGGCTGCAGCTATTTAGTGTCGCCAACATGAATTTCCATCCCTTAATGTTTACATACATTTAAGTGTTGTTTGTAACTGTGAAATGACCGAAAGGTTACTACAGTAATCACTTTGTTACTAAAAACTTCTGAATGTATGGTATTTTGTTTACTATTTGTACTGTCATGACAGCCATGGTGCTGTCAGTTTACCTTCTTGTTGCATCTTCAAAAGTGCAGAATAAAATGTGACACTGAATTTGAAACAGCACATTGTAATTTCTGCATCTATTATTAAAGTATTTATTAGTAATACAGTGGAAAATAGTAGATTTGGTTAGAATGTTGATTTACGCTATGCGCCCCTAAATTTTCTGGTTGTGCCCCTAAAATTTTCAGTTGGGGGCCACAGTGCGCCTAGTGAAAAAAGTTAGTCTGGAGCCCTGGCTTAGCCGTACCAGGCGGCAGCCATGGGGGCCACCGGGCGCCGGACACCGAGACAAAGGCCAGGGACGAAGCCAGGGCCCCCAGAACCCATGAGCCGTCCACCAGCCGACCGGCGCCCCGTCTCAAGCCAGCCCAGGCAGGCGACCTAAGGAACCCAGGGATCGCCACGCACCCACAGCCACCCCCCATAACCCTACAACCCTACACATTACAACCCCCCCCCCGCCATAATATCTGAGCTCCCCTCCCAAACGCTCTCAGTGCCCTCCCCTCCCGGTGATGGGGAGGGAAAGCCCCAGAGGGTCCCAGGGAGCCAGCCCCCAGGTCCGTCCTACCCATGCACTCACGCACACATACTCACAATCATCAGGTTACCCTCCCCACCCCCCGCCTCCACGCAGTAACCCCCCCAGCCGGCCGACCCCCAGCGCCGTATGCCCGACCATTCCCGCAGGACACCCATAAGCCCGGCCGCCCTGAGAGGACCAGGCGGGTGAAGAGTTTTGAATGAAGAAGTGTTTGCAGACGTGCTGTATTAACAGTTTGATCCAAGTGTTGAACCTTTCCTGCGCGATGACTTCTCTTTTCCGACCGTGGTCAGAAACACACGGGAGATTTCATTTTCTTTTCTCTTTTCCGTTCTGAACCCTCAACCTCCAGAGTGGGTTAAGAAAGACTCCAAAACTTTTAGGGGAGACACCTTATTTTTAATTTAAGGTTCTCTGACACTCCCCCGCTCCGCCTCACACCCTCTCTCTCTCCTTACACACACACACGCGCAAGCACGCGCACACACACGGTCCCCATCATACACGCCCCCCAAAGAAATAAACAGCTTCTAGCCTGTTCCATAGCAACGGTGTCCCGCTTCATTAGTTACCGTTTGCGTCCGGACCGGACATAACAGCGGTTTCCAACTACGGTCTGAAGCCTGAGGCTGAAAGGTAACCCGCTGACAGCAAATTCAGCGCACAAAAAGCACCTAATAAGTCATGTGATCTCAGTTGGTGGTGTCCTGAGTCGATGTCACTGACGTACGACTTGCATTTACTGGGGAATATCCGATTTGTTTGCTTACATGGCACACGCAAATGCATGTATCCGATTTGTTTCCGATTTCTGATTTCCACATATGAGAGAGGCCTGTATCCGATCTGAGAAAAACGGAATCCATGCGCTTTTGTCCTGCTTACACGTTCACCGGTCATATCCTATCTTTGCCAAATGAGAGGAAAAAATCGGAATTGGGTCACTTGAACCCTGCAGTGTAAAGGCGGCCTAAGTTAGCAGTCACTTTTCTTTAAATAAGCATTTTGCATTTCTCCAAGTTAGCATTTCACATTTCTCCAAGTTAGCATTTCACATTNCATTTTGCATTTCTCCAAGTTAGCATTTCACATTTCTCCAAGTTAGCATTTCACATTCCTCTAAGTTAGCATTTCACATTCCTTTAACTTTGCATTTCACATTCCTTTAGTTTGGCATAAGACTCTGTGCAATTACAAGAGACACATTTCCAATAAACTTTTGGGTAATAACTACCCCCAACAGCAATTTAATCAAGGTTGGATAGAAATTAAATATATCAGTGTGTAATCAGATGGAGTGTGTTTCAGAGGCATTCCATATTCAAACTTAAAAGTATGACTGCTATCAGTGACATCAAGACCTGGATAACAATTAATTACCTCCTCTTGAACCCAGAAAAAACTGAGGTCATTATACTAGGTCCTAAAAACCTCAGAGATGAGTCTGATCAGATAGTCTCCCTGGATGGCATAAGTATAGCCCCCAATTCCACAGTTAGAAACTTTGGGGTTTTTATTTGACCAGGATTTATCATTTAAGGCTCACATATCTCAGGCATGTAGAACTGCCTTTTTTCACCTGCGAAATATTTTGATTTGATTTTAAATGGTTTATTTCAAGCAATCAAATAGAAATAATACACAAAAACAATACAATAATCAGTTTAACATTCATACAATACCTAATCAAACTTAGGATAATTAGACATAGTAATAAATATTGCTTGAAAGGGAGTGGAAGGAAGCGAACTTATATAATCACACCCCTGTTCTTCTGTAACCATTTTATTACATGAATTATCAATATCCGGTTCTTAGCTTTTATCAGACAGGATTAAGAATCTTTAAGTATCAATAAAGCACATGACAAGGAAAATGAATTGAATTATTTTGTAAAAAATAACTTAGAAATCAACATGGCAATGAAGTATCCAAAATATATGCAAATTATGGTACTTAAAGTGTAAGGATTCAGTGGTTTGGTTTTCTTTGTCATGTTTTTGGTTTCCTTGTCAGTCACACCTTCAGGTTCATGATCCACAGCTGTCTTCAGTTCAGTTAATTGCCCTCAGCCTATTTAAGTGTCTTGGTTTCTGTTCATCCTTGTCAGGTCATCTGCTCTGTTTTGTCACAGTTTTGTTTCTCCTCATAGTTTTGTCATGTTTCAGTTTGCTAATTAAATGTTTTAGTTCCTGTCACCAAGCTTGGTCTCCTGCATTTGGGTCCTCCACCACCAGTTCGTGACAGAATGACCTGACCAGCTTGGACCCAGCAGGGGAGTTTTCCGTCATGCCAATTCCATGCCTTGCCAGATGAGTTCCTGCAGCATTGTTCATCCTATGCCCTTCCACATCAAGCCTATCTGTTCCTGAGGGGGATTGCTGGGACCATCCTTCAAGCATCAAGTTTCCTGTGGAGGGTCACCGGGGCCGCTCCTCTTCATGTCTGTTCCTGAGGAGGGTCGCCGGGCCCACACTTCATGTCCCCTGTCCCGGAGGATGGTCACCATTTCCCCCTTGGCTGTGTCACCTGGTCCAGAAGAGGGTCACCAGTGCTGCTCCCCTTCATGGTTCCTGTCCCTGGGGAGAGTAATTGGGACTTCTACTCTTCATGCCTGTTCACAGAAGGGGTTCTGATGCCCCTCACTTCCGTCTGGCTGCAGGAACCCAAACTGTTCTGGACTTGTTTTTCCATTTTCTGTTCCTCCAGGTCCCCTCCTCCTTGGGGTTTTTGGGCATCTGGGATCTGCCCTTTTCGGGAGGGGTACTGTAAGGATTCAGTGGTTTGGTTTTCTTTGTCATGTTTTTGGTTTCCTTGTCAGTCACACCTTCAGGTTCATGATCCACAGCTGTCTTCATTTCAGTTAATTGCCCTCAGCCTATTTAAGTGTCTTGGTTTCTGTTCATCCTTGTCAGGTCATCTGCTCTGTTTTGTCACAGTTTTGTTTCCCCTCATAGTTTTGTCATGTTTCAGTTTGCTAATTAAATGTTTTAGTTCCTGTCACCAAGCTTGGTCTCCTGCATTTGGGTCCTCCACCACCAGTTCGTGACATAAAGTCATTGTTATGATTAAAAAATAATACTATATCAGTAAAATAGACATAACACTGTTTCAGAAATTTTCATAGCAAAATTTGATCAAGTATCAAAAGTTAAAAATATGTGCAAAATTATGTTACATTAGGAAAAATCATGAATCAATTTTTGGAGCAAGTGAAGTAATATAAATAAAAGTCAATCAATTTAACCATTTTCAATAATTGATTATTCATTTGTTTTATAATTTTTTGTGTGTTTTTTTATTTATTTTTTATAATAAAGTAATGCTGTAAGGGAAAAAATAAAAAGGGTCCATATTTTGTCGAATGACCAAGGTTGGTATTTCTTCTTCTGCTGATTAACAGCCGTCCTTCTGGTTTAAACAGAGTTTATAGTTCTCTTCGATGTTATGTCTGCAGACATTAGATTCAGATCCATATCCTTCTTCAGCTGATATCAGCGACGAGGTCAAGTTGTCTGCAGGTCAGAACTTTGCTGAGAATCAGGGTTCTTCAGACTTTTGGAGAAAGCTAGGAATCCAGGCGTCATATTTCTTGCAAATATTTGGCTCTTTGATTTATTACTACATGTTGGTTCAGATGTCCGTGATCAAACACTTCTCAAAGTCCTTCATGATGTAAACAACCAGAACCTTGGACTGGTCCGGTGGAGCGAGTGGTTTGACGTAAATCCTGCAGCCCTTAAACCAAGTGTAAGCTTTACGTGTATCAATATCTGTAACACACACAGTAGGTATTTAATGGACACGGGCGAGATCAGAAGATCTCTGTTCGACTCTAGGAGTGGAGGAGACTGAGACTGAATTGCATTTGTTGGTACCATGTAATTGAAAAAAAAACAAAGGAAAGAAACAATTGCAATCACCGACACATAGAATGGCCGTACAATATTTACAGGAAAAATTAATTCACACTTGTAAATGATACTTTTTCCTCCTCCACGAAAGTTCAGTTTCTCACGATTCGACTCAATAGTTCATTGCAAGAGTTCATAGTCCGTTACAACGGCCAAGTGTCCAACAGAGGGTAATCCTGAGTGAAGGATGGGGATTGTAAGAGTGAAAATGTCAATGGCCGCGTAACTGAATCGTAAGAGAACTGAAGGGAAGGAAAAGAGGGTGGCTGTAAGAAGCCTCCTACCAGCCCGACCAGAGCAGGTGGAGTTCATAGGGTGCTCTGGACTAATTGTCCAGAGTTCCGGTTTGGTTCTAGGTCCTGGGCTGTAGATCACCATCAAAAGCAATCACCTGACCTAAACAGAAAATAATAGGTCCCAGTTCCGTGTGCACACAAGGGTAATTAATTTCCCAACATCACTAATAAATAAAGCTGATTGCATTATAAATAAGTGTCATCTTTCATAATTGTACAATTGTAAGCAAAATTGGTTCATGATAAAAATAACAATGAAATATAAACTTATTCATTAACCAAGTCATTTATCCTATTAATCACGATTTAATGTGCAAAATACTAATACACAATGACATGTCATGATCAATTCATCAATTCAAACATTCTGACCAACATGTGGACCGTAGAAATTCATGCATGTAAAAACATCACAGTCAATGAAAAATTGGCTACAAGTTACGTTTCAAATAAGTTAATATTTGGAGAAAGTTGGTTGAAACAACATTGCTAACTGCTCCATGTAAAGTAATGGGACGGTGGCTAAGCGCTAGCTCACTCACCAGTTCTGTTCTCCTAAGTTCGTGTGTCACTCGTCTCCGGACAAATCGGCGCCAGCAGTTGGCTTCTGTGTTCCGACGTTAGTTGCATTAGTTTCCGGAATGTTTAAAGTGAAATGACGAAAAAAAAAACAGTTAACGTACCTCCAGCTAAACACCCGAGCCTTCCCCACACGCTTCTTCCGGCAACCTACCCACAGCTGTTTTTAAAGGGTTCCGATTGCACGGGCCGAGTCACATGACCGTGTGACGCACCGACACACGCAAGGTGATGATGTCATCGCGTAGGAGATGCGAGAGGAGACTAAACGCAGTATCTCACCCGGGTTACACCCTCCCCCCTTTAGAACATGCAACTCCGGTGCACACTAAACGTCATAAACACGAGAGTGCGAAAGGGTGTTTACAGTGGAGGCATGCAGCACTTCACTATATGCATCAACTAACCCATGAAAGAAATTGTGAACCACAGAGACCAGCGGATTACCCAACCCTGAATATTGCAACCGATTGGGAGGATGACGTCGACGACCGGTACGCCGGACAGTGGAACTAGAATCAACATCAATGTCTGGAGAGTTTAGTTCCTCAGTAATTGTCTCATTGGAGTTGATCAAAGGCTCACTAGCCCTGAGTTCAGGTTCTGCCTCTACCTGGTCAGTGAGTTCTGGTCCTTCAGGTGGATTCTCAGGAACAACGGTAAGCTGTACCTCTTCGGCCAAGTCCTCATCACCAGGCTCAGATTCTCCTCTCTCCGACCGATGAGATCTAGAATCTGCAGAGGAATTCCCATTAGTAGCTTGGTCAACCTCCTCAGATGCATGCAAGTCTGGTTGCACAGCGGGGATCAACTGAGGGAGATTAACTGAAAGGGCAGGCCCAAGAGCAGTTGGTACAGGACGCTCTCTTTTGAAGGTAAATGAGGTAGGATGGATCTGAGATTGAGATAAGCCCAGCTCTACCTCTACATCTTCTTGATCATTGCTTGGATCAGCAGTAGCTAGTGTCTGGCTTGGGGTCTGAGGACGACGTGGAGGAGTATCAACCAATGTGTCTTGAGTATTTCCATCTGACAAGAAAGGACATGGTAGGAGGAGGTCTCTGTGTAGTGTGCGGGTTGGCCCGTTTTTGGTTTCTGGTCGAACTGTGTAGACAGGTACATCTCCAGCCCGCTTTAAAACAACATAGACATCCTGCTCCCATCTGTCTTCAAGCTTGTGTTTGCCACGTAGTCTGACATTACAAACAAGTACTCTGTCTCCTTCCTCCAAACTTGATGGTGTAACACGTCTGTCAAAAAGCGAAGCTTGTTCTTCTCACCCGCTTTAGCAGCATTCTTGGACGCTATCTTGAAGCTCTCTTCTAGACGAGACCGGAGGTCCTCAACATACTGGCTCCGAGATGACAAATGGCCCTTCTGCAAAGGCAGACCAAAGGCGAGATCTATTGGAAGGCGTGGTGCACGACCAAAGATCAACTCGTAAGGCGCAAAGCCGGTGACATCATTTCGAGTGCAGTTGTATGCGTGTACTAAAGGCTTCACATATTCCTTCCACTTCTGCTTCTGTCCAAGAGTACCCAGCATGCTGAGCAGCGTCCGGTTGAATCACTCCACCGGGTTTCCTCGAGGATGGTAGGGCGTTGTTCGTGTTTTTTGAATTCCAGCAAGCTGACAGAGCTCTTTGATCAACCTTGACTCGAAGTCGGGACCCTGGTCTGAATGTAGACGCTCCGGTATTCCATAACATACAATAATCCTCTCACCTACCTGCTAACATCAGCAAAGTTAGACGCCACCAGCCATAGATGGCTTGCTGCTCTGTCCACCTACACTTTCAAACTGCAGTACAGAGCAGGAAAGCAGAATCTCGACGCAGATGCATTATCTCGCCGCCCTCACAACCAGCTGACTAGTACTACATCACAGAAGGATCAAGATCTGATCAGCCGATTTCAGCCTTCCTTCTGGTCAGATGGTCATTCAGATAAGCAGCAGATCCCTTCAGATCCTTCTTTTGATTAATCAGAGCTAGCTTGTGTTTTTTATTCACAAACCTGATGAGGATCGCTGGTTTATCCGTCTCTTTTCTCCTGGAGAGCAGGTGACAGGTCTCCATGGTGTTGAGATCCAGGGAAATCCCTTTAGACGTGAGAAATGATTACACTTGGTGTTCCAGAGTCTCTCCACCGCTCTCCGTTTCAGCACTGCTAGCGCTGTTAGCATTAGCAATGCTAACTCCAGCTGCATTTAGCTTTGCCCGAGGTTTGATCAGTAATCCAGTGAGAATAACATTATTCATCCTTGTTCTTCTACATCGTCCAGTCTTTTCTCCAGAATGTTGACCCGGTTTTCTCGCTGCTCGTTTTCAGCTCGGAATCTTCGAAAGTCCTCCATTAGCTCCAAAAGCGGAGTTATCTATCCTGTCACTTGTTCCATAAAGGGATACAACGCAGCTTGGATATCATCAATAGTCTTTTTAAGGTCTTCGTAGTCAGGGTTTTTCTTAGGGGCCATGGTCAGCTCTCTTTTTTTGGAGAAAATCAACTTTTTAAGTCATTTGAAGATAGTTGTATAGCCGCCGTCAGCCACACGCGTGCTGTATCCCGGAACGAGGAACCGGAAATATTGCTAAGATCAGAAATATACTTTCTAAGAGTGATGCTGAAAAACTCATCCATGTGTTTGTTACATCTTGGCTGGATTACTGTAACTCTTTGTTGGCGTGTCCTAAGAGTTCCTTAAGAAGTCTCCAGCTTGTTCAGAATGCAGCAGCTTGATTGTTAGCAAAACTAGCAGAAGAGATCACATCACTCCTGTGTTAGTTTCGCTCCATTGGCTTCCAGTTGATTCTAGAATCAAGTTCAAAATTGTCGTGTTAACCAATAAGGCCTTACATGGAATGGCCCCGTCCTATATTAAGGACCTCTTAGTTCTTTACGACCCAAACAGAACACTTCGCTCGCAAAATGCAGGACTGCCTGTGGTTCCTAGAGCTAATAAAAGTACAGTTGGAGGTAGAGCGTTTAGCCACCAAGCTCCTGTTTTATGGAATAAGCTCCCAGCTCATGTAAGAGAAACCGACACAGTTTCTACATTCAAAGTTAGACTGAAAACATTCCTCTTTGGACAGGCTTATTATAAGACTAGTTAGTATTCAGAGATTATTTAACTTAATGTTAATGTGTTTAAATTAAACTTAATAACAATAACTATTTGTTTTAAAAGGCTGCTAGAAGTTGAAGCTGGGGTAGCTATGGTGCACTCGGGTTCTGTCCGCTTTTCTCTACTACTTCTACCCTTCCTCTCTTCTCTATTCTTGATCATTTTTCATCATTTGGTTCTCCATGCCTCTGTTTGGTGCAGTGCGATTCATGTATTGTCCCTCTTTCCCTCTCCACTCCTGGGGAGTGGGAGTGCTTCCAGATTTCAGTTGGCTCATCCGTGCTCCTGTTCCTGACCGTGTACCTCGTCTTTGCTTGTGCTCCAACACCTGGCTGTGGATCCTGCCTCTCGCTCGTCTCTGCTCTGTACCTGGCCGTGTACCTTGTCTCTGCTTCTACACCTGGCTGTGGATCCTGTCTCCGGCTCAACTCGCGCCCCTGACTGTCCCCCCAACCACGGCTGGATGAAGCTCGTCTGCTGGACTTTAAATATGTAGTTGTAGCATTAGATAAGTTAATTCTTCTCTAAGAGTTCTGGTAAATCGCCTGTCTGTCCTGGGGAGGATCCCTCCTTCATGTGGGCACCCCTGAGGTTTCTTCATTTCTTTCCGGAATCCGTTTTTTTAGGAGAATTTCCTTACCCCGAAGGGGGGGTCTAAGGGCAGGGATGCCAGTATAGCTTAGTCAGGTTGTTAGTTCATTTTAGTATTTTCCTATTGAACTCTATGTATTCATGATCCTTTTGAGTTCATGTTTTACTTTTCCAATTACCGATACGAAGCCCATCAAGATGACTGTTGTTGACAATTTGGGCTATACAAAAAAAATCTAATTGAATGAATAGTGTGATCAAATGCTCTTATAAAGGTTTGAAACTCAAGTCGGCCTCCACTGATTACAGGGGCATCTCTCTGAGGCAATTGTGACTGTTGATGTTGCTTAAATAGCATCTCAGTGATGTCATTTTGTTTCAGGATAACTTCACACAAACTGACTGGTTTACTAAGAAATTCTGACTCCTTTATGGGGTTGGAATCATTACTCTAAAAACATTTGTGTTCAACTGAGCTGAGTTTTGGTGGCTTGCAGCAATAGTTTAAATGCTCGGCATCTGATTATCCATCAGACTTACTTTACCAGTGACACAGTTTGTCAGTTCTGTTTTGTTTTTCCTCATTCTTGTGTTTCTCTGTGCAGATTGGCTGGGGCTCTCCTGGCGGGCACCATCCTTTCTCTGGTGCCTCAATAGATTGGCACTCAGGTGCCTGGACTTTAGGTTAATGTGTTGAACTATAAGTGGTTCTGCTTTTGCACTTTGTTTTGTAGTGTAGCTTATGTTTAGTTCCTTGCTCCAGCACAGGGGTGTCAAACATAAGGCCCGCGGGCCGTGTCCAGTCTGGCAGTGCCTTTTCCATCTCTTGTTGCTCCCTCTTGTCAAGTACGTGGTTACAGACAGCATGGCGCCTTGACTACATTAGCCGGAACTGGAAGTTCAAATTTCGCCCCCCATTTTTGCCTCCCCATTTCGGTCAGAAACTGGAGATGGAAGGGGTGGGGTGTGGGGGGGGGGGGTTTAAACACTCATTTACCTAATTTAACACTAATTTAACTCCAACAGTTATAGGTTTTTTCTTAGCTTAAACCGTTAAAACCTTAACACTGGAGATGTCTATCTCAAAGCCTGCTTTGCTCTGACTATAACTCATTATGCAATCAACATAAACCCGCTGATCGGCAGAGAAAAGCGGATTTGCACCGATAAGAAACACTTCAAAGCGGCTTTTCACCGATATGCATTTAAATTGTTACATACCAGCGCAAAGACACTTTTTTCCACAACAGAACATGCTGATTCATGTTGATGGGGTTAAGGGTTGTGAAGTTACCCAGTTAGTGTTTTGAAAGAATGTAAATGCTGAGGCTAAAGTTCCGTTGTGACAGTATTACAAATCTGAACGCATTTGTCAATATCCTTTTTGAACTGAACAAAAAAGGTAAAGCTCATGTTGCAGGCGACCAGACTATGCACATTAGAGGAACAATGAACTGGCGTTGAATACTGGCACTGGCTCTCCTTAAGAGGGTGCAGGCTGATGAAGTGAGTGGAACTAGCTGGTCATGCCAGGAACAGAGCAGAGAGGGGAGGGGGTTGAGAGCTGCCAGAGGCACCATGACAGGCAAGGCAAGGCAAGTTTATTTGTATAGCACAATTCGTACACAAAGTAATTCAAGGTGCTTCACAAAACAGAAAAATGCATTAAAATCACAATACATCATAGAAATAATCAACTTAAAATTTACTTTAAAAGAAAAGAAACATTTTGAAAATTGATTTAAAAATAAAGGAAGGAAAAGAAAGAAAAGTGCAGATAGGACCTTTCAGTCATATACACGGCTAAACAGAAATGTTTTAAGTCTAGATTTGAACATGAACACAGAAGAGGCCTGTCTTACGCCTTCAGGGAGGCTGTTCCAGATTTTAGCTGCAGAATATTGAAACGCTGATTCCCCTTGTTTAGTTCTGACTGTGGGAATCAACAGGAGGCCGGTCCCTGAGGTCCTCAGAGTACGAGATGGTTCATATGGCACTAATATGTCAGAGATGTACTTCGGTGCGCGGCCATGGAGAGACTTGTACACAAGCAGAGCTGCTTTGAAGTCTATTCTTTGAGGTACAGGGAGCCAGTGCAGAGACCTGAGCACAGGACTAATGTGATCATACTCCCTGGTTCTGGTCAGGACTCAAGCAGCAGCATTCTGGATGTACTGAAGCTGTCTTACAGCTCGTTTGGAGAGGCCGGTGAACAGGCCGCTACAGTAGTCTAACCTAGTGGAGACAAATGCATAAATAAGTATCTCCAGGTCTGGCTTTGACATTATGTTTTTGATTTTGGCAATGTTTTTCAGATGGTAAAATGCCGCTGATGTTACTGACTTGATATGGCTGTTAAAGTTTAGGTCAGAGTCCATGATTACCCCTAGATTTTTTACTTGATTTGAAGGTTTAAGAGACAGAGAATGAAGGTAGCTGTTGACACTTTCTCTTTGTTTCTGTGGGCCAAAAATAACTTCGGTCTTGTTTGAGTTTAGCTGGAGAAAGTTGTTCTGCATCCACGCACTGATCTGTTGGAGGCAGTGGCTGAGTGAATCGACTGGCCCATATTCACCTGTTGTCAGTGACACTTAGATCTGAGTGTCATCTGCATAGTTGTGATAAGATATGTTATTACTGCGTATTAACTGCCCTAGTGGCAGCATGTAGAGGTTGAACAGAAGGGGTACCAGGATCGATCCCTGGGGCACACCACTAGTCAAGGCCATGTAGTCTGAGACACAACTCCCAATTTCAACAAAATATTTCCTGTCTTCCAGATAAGACTTGAGCCAACTTAGGGCAGATCCAGAGATGTCAACCCAGTCTTGGAGTCTGTGCAAAAGGATCCCATGATCAACAGTATCAAAGGCAGCACTCAGGTCTAGCAGGATTAAGACAGAGACTTTGCCACCATCAGTGTTCAGGCGGATGTCATTGGTTACCTTGATAAGAGCAGTTTCTGAGCTATGATGGGGTCTAAAACCTGACTGGAAAACATCAAATGAATTGTTTAATAAGAGAAAGTCAGTGAGCTGTTGGTAGACAACTTTTTCAAGGACTTTTCCTAAAAATGGCAGATTATAGATAGGTCTCTAATTATTCAGGACAGTGGGATCAAGACCGCTCTTCTTCAGGAGGGGTTTAATGACTGCAGTTTTTAAGACCTCTGGAAATATTCCAGATTGAAGAGACATGTTAACTATTTGAGTAACTGGTGGCAACACACTGTTCAGGACAGACTTTAGAAATCTAGTGGGTAACACATCAAGGCAGCATGTAGACGAGCTCAGACGGGTGATGGTCTCTTGGACAGTTTGGTCAGTGACAGGTACAAAGTGAGTCAGCTTAGAGTGAGTAGGTGGCCGTTGGATAGTTATGTGTTGTGGAGTTGATGGCTTTTTTAATGCCCTGAACCTTGTCATTGAAAAATACAGCAAACTCATTACATTTAGGTGTGCAAACCATTTCTATTGGTAGCTGGGTTGGGGGGTTAGTTAATCTGTTTACTGTTGTGAACAGGACACGAGAGTTGCTGCTGCAACTTCCAATGATTTCAGAGAAGTACCTTTCCCTTGTTCTGCATAAGATCTAGTCAGTAACCCCCCCCCCTCAACGACCGCCACCTGGCGGTCCAGGACGCCGATCCGGGTGGGCGCGAAAGAAGTCGGATATGAGAAGGGTCGAGGATGAGGGAACGGGAGACCCATGAGCGTCCCTCCGTCGATGATACGGGTGGGCGGAGGGGAAGCGGACTGAACTGTTGACATGAAAAAGTGTTAAGAAAAAGTACTACAATTCTGAAATCTTGTAGAATTTCAGTTTCCGGCTTATGATGTATGGCCACCATCTTTTCTGCAACCAGGCCCCCCTCCTTCCTTGAGCCACTTCTACTTTTGCAGCTCCTTGTGACTGCTCTCCTGCATGACAATTAACTCTTCCAGTTTTTTTTAAGCGTCTTGGGAAAAATGGTCTGACACAAAACTGCATCCTTTAAGCCAGTGTTTTTCAACCTTTTTTGAGCCACGGCACACTTTAACCTTGACAAAAATCCCGCGGCACACCAGCATCCCAAAAAAAAGAAAAAAAAGCAGAAACTCATAGTCTGTTTTGATCTACAGAGCCCCCCCCCCCCCCCCGGCAATCTGACGTGCATTTTTTTGATAATTGTGGCAGAAAAAGCAGGAAGTTGCAGGTGCTTTTTCTAAAAGATGTAATAAAAGTTAAGTTACATACAAACTGTATGTTCTTTGTGGTTTCAAGACGTGAGGCGATGTCCCTTTAAGCCAATGCATCATAGGAGATGTAGTGAAAATACTGCTAGAAAACGGCAGAAAGACTCGCGTCTCTGAGCTTCATTGTTTTGTTCACTTGTTCCACGATCTGATACCGGATTCTGTGGAAAGCTATACCGCTAAAGACGAGCTTTAGCTGGTGTTTTTGTTGGAACTGATTGAGTTATGAGCTAAATTGGAACAAGGAAGTGAATACTTTAAACACTTCTGATTGGTCAGACTGATGACATGTGACTAAGCCTTCAAGAATGATTGGTGGAGTCGTGGAGACAGTAAAAGCTGCGGGACTTTTCAGAAAACAGTTATAGCTGCAGGTAAATCGCGGTGCCGTCATTCTTATCAAAATGTCTTTAATAGAATCAATTAAACACAAAGAAAAAAGTATTTTAGGATCTTTCATATTCCTAAGTACTCAGTGTTTTATTAGGACCTGTTTGGATGAACAAAGAGCTGATTTCCTGGAGATGGTTAATGTTTTTAGGATCAGTTAATGAGGGCAATTTTCCACGGCACACTTGACCATCTCCCACGGCACACTAGTGTGCCGCGGCACACTGGTTGAAAAACACTGCTTTAAGCGCCCACGAGAAGATCACTTATAAAATCAACTGAAAACAGAAGAAATGTGTTTACTGGACATTTCCTCTGAAACCTCCCGTGTTTTGTAATTTAAACACCAACCTGCACATCTACTGTTATCATTCATTGAATGTCCCCAATAGAGAAATCTTTAATCTGCACCGACTGCAGATTTGTGAAATTCCCATTTTACCGAACTGCACAGACTCCTGCCAGAACTCTGTCATGACATCAGGACAATTTTTGGCACCACTATCACATGTTTACTTGTTGATCCAAAAACCACACCAAGGTCAAGTTTTAGAAGTTTTCCACCAAGGAAACAACAAAAGCTGAGGCCCTGCAGATCTGCTGCAGACAGATTTCCATAATTTTGTCAAATCAAAATCTTAAAAAGTGTGGTTAAAATTTATTGATTATATAATGTTTGACTTTTTCCTCACAACGATAACGTTTATTTGAATTTCTCAACTGTTTTCGGAAAATCGTGTGTTACCTTGTTCATGTTCCTCTTTGTACATATGCACTTGGAGGAGGTTCAAGATTGCTACATAGTGAAAAGGGGATGGGAGGACAGTCGGGACGATAAAAAAGAGGTGCTGTGGAGTCCTGCTGCACACAGTCAACAGAGCAACGTGAGGATGAGGAGGGCTCTTCAGCTGCTGCTGGCCTCTCTGGCCTTGGTCTCCTTGATGTCTCTCATCGATGCTGGACCACTGTGAGTAACCCCCCCCCACCAGTACTTGTGAAAGCTTGCAAAGCAAAGTGCTTACCCTGCAAAAAGTGCCAGCTTGAAAATGGAAAATGAACACAAACCTCATGAAGAAAAGTTGTACAATTATCTGTCCACGCTGACAAATCTTATAATAAGATATAAAAATCTAGAAACAAGGAGATCCACACAAGTATTCCAAAAGGGAAAATCAAGCTAAAAAAAGCTAACTGTTAGATAGATTTTTAAATTTAACGTTATGCTAAGTATTGTTTTTGTTTTTATCTACCGAATTGTAGTTCAATTAGGTGGTGAACTTGTTTTGTCCACCTATTAGACATAATAAGTGGAAATGGCTTATTAGTAATTAGTTAGTACAAAATGAGAATACCCTCTTTGTACAAGTTGTCTTTCAAAATAAATCTTCCTAAAATATAAAACTAGCACTTGTTCCTAGAACATAAATCTAAATAATTGTCGCCAAAATATTGACAGTGAATTCCAGTCTAACTTGTCAACATTTACTGAACTTTAAAGTAATTTCCTTGAAATGAAACCAAATACTACATTTGGTTAAAAGAGGTCCAGTTAGGAAAAATGTCTTGAAGTTAAGGTCCGGAAAACAATCATGTCTTAAGTGTAATTTGCAAGAGTAATATATTTTTAATTAGCAGAGGATTGGTGGCTCATCTGCATGTAATTATATCTAACTCTCACTTTAAGTTAATGCACTACAATTTAGCAGTAAGCTGTTTGACAATATTTAATGTCAAATAACATAAAACACATGGAACTGTGCGCCACACACACAACCGGACAACTGTCGACATGTCCAAGAAAACTAGATGAAAGGAAGATCCACTAGCTCTCCTTAGCTTCTTCAACAAATCAAACAACCCCCCGGAAGAGTGTACATTTATACAAATGTTTTAAATGTTTTAGTATATCAGGGTTTCATTTTAAAACTTGGAGAAATTCTGTTTAATTTTGCCTTTCTGTAGGAAAAAATTAAATTTAATATCACTTTTACAAGTTTCCTCAGTTCAGAAACATCTTGAGCAGGTCGGCAACTTTATTTGATTGAATCTTCATTCTCTGTCAGATACTTGTGGCTGGTTCGAACAGACTTTGTGATAAAGATTCTCCCTTAATGTCAAAGAGGAGGCTAACAACCGGACGGTAACTTCAGCCACATCTAACTTTTAAGGTCTGACAGATAAATAAGTCATAACAAAACAATACAACTTTGTATAACTAGTATGTCCTAAATATAATATAAACCTGTGCATGGGAGAGCGTCATCCTTGCCATTGTATATGCTATATTCTCTAGCATTCACCTTTGTGTGTGTTTTTTGGGGCTTCAAAATCCATGAAAAGTGGACCTTGACTTTTCCGATTTTCTTCTACAAATTCATCAACAACAGGATGAATGTGTTGCTAAAAACAAAGGTTGGTAGCAGGGTTAGGTTCAAGTTGTAGAACACATGGTCCTTGGATAATTAATTGAAACTTTTGTATATTAAAACAAATGTTCCCACAGTTAGGGGCTTCAGTAACATAATACAAAAAAATAATTAAGTTTAATTTGAACATTCATTTAAAATTCGATTTGGACATTAGGAAGGGGACAATGAAAAATTGCATATTAGGGGGTACTCCAGACTGATTTGTTATCTTCAAAACTATTTTTAAGCACTTTTTTCTCTTAGTTTCTGTTGATGTGGTCTTAAAAATGTAACTTTAGTCGGAAACTACATTTTATTTGAATTTGAAATATGATGGGTGGAACATAAAATGTTCTTCAATTCTAAAATGACCTGTATAGGCCCCTCATTTTCTTTTTAAATCTAGCTCTGAAAGAGACAACGCCTCACCAGCAACAACCTTCATGCCACATCACAAACATCCTTTGTGTCTTTCATGCATTGGAATAAGATAAACAGACACCGCTCCATGTCGCGATCAGGCTGAAAACATTTAGTGGTAGCTCTTCCACCATGCAGCTGGGGCGTCAAGCTTCATGAACACATTTTTGGCCAGGTGTAGAGTTGTGGCAAGTGAGAAGTATGAAAAATCACCAGGAAAAGTGGTGTAAAGAACAGCTATATGGCCATCCAAAAAGCTGGTTGTAACCCTTGTGCTATCTTAGATGACCCCACCCTTGCATTGACGTGTTATCCCTACCATGACAAAGGTGGATAAAGGTGGAAAGATTTCATGCAATCCATGGACACCAGTGAGGTTCACAAATCATTGAAGGAAAAAGGTTCAGCACACTGTCTACTGGGTCTAGATGACCCAACTCCAAATGTTAAAGTGCCCAGGATAGCACAAGGGTTAAAGGAGATGCGGTTGACGCCAGTACCCCACAGACCCAACAGCTCCTCTCAAATAAATTACTGTTTGCCTTCCTATCACACTTCAACATCCCCTTTTCTTTGGACTTTGACAGTTAACACATTCTAAAAGTGTAATCTATCGACAAGATAATAAATGTAAATCTGGCATTAATTAGCACAGTAAGAATGTGCGTTCCTGTTACTTTCATTCTTGAACGAGTTAGAAACTTCTTACAATCACCTAGCAACCCCTAAGATACAGCAGAGAAAAAATCTTCGAGAGTCAGTCGCTGCATATTATGCAGAGCAACTTGGTATGTGACAACAACTGGCTCCATACATCTAAGGGCAGGGCAGTTTAGCCTAGTCTGTTCAGTTTAGTTCAGCGTTTACCTATTGAATTCTATGACTTCATGTTCATTATATGACTTCATGTTCATTATATGAATTCATGTTTATTATACAAACGACAGGTGCAAAGCCTATTGAGACGACCATAGTTGTAATATTGGGATATGTAAATAAATTGAATTGAATACATCCATGCATCGAGAAAGATTCCTGGTTTTGTCTTTAAACAGCAGTTACACGTTTCTTTGAAGTTGAAGGATCTTCTTCATTTCTTCACTGGCTCTTTTCTCCGCAAAGAAACTTGCCAAACACATCTTTTTTTTTGGCTCTTAACTTTCAGCTTTGGACTTATAGGTCAGCTAGCGCTTCAAGAAAGCACCTGCTTTATGTCACACGACGCGGCAAGACAGGCGGATGTGGTGGTAGTCTTCCAAAATAAAACTTCCTTCTGAATCAGAACATAAAAAAGCGGAAAGAATCAAAGTTAGCGTATGCAAATCTATGAGTTGGGGACACCAAAAATGTCAAAAAGTGATGCAGAGGGGCCCCCGAAAATAATGCGGCCATATATGAGTTGGTGGTAAGAATGTGTAGGTTGCAATTACCACAAGAGTTGCACCTTTTCAAATCAAGGCGCCCATCGTATTAGTTTTGCGTCAAGTTCCTTTTCGGGTCCGGGTCCGAATACGGACCGCGGTCCACTAGTTAGTGATCCCCGGTCTAGAATGTTTAAAAACTGGTAAATCTTTGCAAAGAGTTTGCATTATAAATAAGAACACTATTCCCACTCAGAAAAATATTCTATTTCGTAGTATCATCCTGTTGAAGTTTAGGAGTGCTGTTGTTTCCAACATTATGCTTTAAAATAACACATATTTTAAAATATTAAGTTCTTGTTTTTCTCTGTTAACACAAGGCTGCACCTCACCCCCACCCTTTAGACACACTTGATAAGGGTTTGTATACTCAGGGATAAGCTTTTATTGATTATTTGCTTATTCCCATTCAGAATGATCATGTAGTATAAAGTCCAGTGACTAGCTGCAGCTCAGAGCAAAGACCTCATACCTCCTGCTCCCACCTCTCAACTAAAGGGAAAGGTGAATTAGAAAACAAAAGTGTGCAAATTTTCAAGCAGTGATGGAACTATAAGTAGCAGGGTAAATATTTCAACAACTAATATCTGCTTCACAGCAACCTGATGTCTGCCCCCAACCTGCTGCGAGTGGGAACACCAGAAAACATCTTTGTTGAATGCCAGGACTGTAGCGGGGCGAACCAATTTGTCGCTATCTATGTTAAAAACCATCCAACAAAAGCTAAAACACTGGCTACCACACAAGTGACCCTAACCAATGACAATAACTTCCAAGGTTTTGGACAGATTACTGTAAGTACACATGTACATGGAGGTATTCATGTGCTCTCATGACTACAACTTTTGCATGTACAGACCCCACCCACTCCAATCTGGCTTTCAGATCCCACCTGGAGACTTCAGCAAGGATCCAACTGTAAAACAGTATGTCTACCTGGAAGCTGAGTTCCCAGGTCGAACACTGGAGAAAGTCGTCATGGTTTCCTTCCAGTCCGGGTACATTTTCATCCAGACTGACAAGACGCTGTACACCCCTAACAGCAGAGGTAACCCCCACACATGCACATGTACAATCCACTCAGTGGCCATGTTTTAAAGTGTTCTTGCTCGGAAACTGGAAGATTGACCAACAGACTAGCAACTAAAATATTCATACACACTTTTGCAATAACAAAAATCACACAATGGTAAACAACCATTTACAAGTGTGTGTGTGTGTGTGTGTGGGGGGGGGGTGTTGCCTGCAGTCTGATGTAGGTGTTTTCTCAGGTTGGCCTTTCTGTGGTCCAAGAGCATGCAGGGGACTATTATGGGGCATGCACTGTCTGTGCTGCAATGCCCCCCTGATCTTTGGAGCTGGGGGCTCCTATGTTCCTTCTTATGGTCCTTTTGGCAGACTCTGGTCTTGGTGGCTGGTGTCGGGTCACTGGGGGACAAATTATCTCACAGGCTTCTCTTTATGGATGTCTGGGGAGCCGAGGATGCCACTAGCACCTTGCCTTCTGCTGGAGGCTTGGTGCGACTGTGGTGGTGACCCAACACTCCTCTTTCTTTCTATAACGTGTTCGTCTTTGGACAGGTCCAGCCCTCTTTGGAAACAGCTAATACGACAGGGGTGCTATTTATGTCGCTAATAAATTTGAATTCCTGACTGATCAAAGTGGACCTGGTTTAACTTTTAATGCATATTCAATGGCCACACAGTTTGTAAGCTTGAAAATGGTTGCAAAAACCTGTCTTGCTGCGCATGAATGCGGGAATTTTTCCTGCAGAGGCCCGAATTGCTCATTTACATAGACTTTTCATTGGAAGATGCTTCCTGAACATGCATTGCAGAGGACAGTGTGAATAGTTACAAAAATAAACTTTGAGCAACGTGTTCCTTCTTTTTCCTATCTCATTGCATGTGTTTCTTGTCTAGCCCTACTTTTCCCTTTTTTTTACCCTTGTCCCCCATCTCTACTATCACTCTCTCCTCTCTTCTGTTTGGTCCAAAAAGAAATGCACACAACATTTAGATAATGTCCAACACTAAGAGACCCTCAGTTATTTTCTGTTTGCTATGCTTCCGGACAAGACAAAATAAAAAACAAAACTAAAAAACAACATGCCCCTCCCACTTTATCACATTAGATTCGAGTTATGCTTTACCATCTTAAACTTGAAAAAAATAAGATTTACTGTGTGGCGATCAGAGCATAAATTTTATAAGGTATGGAGACCATTTCTCAACTTTTTTAGTCTACCATCTACAAGTGGTAGACTAAAAAATGATGCCCCTTTTTTTTCTCTCTCTCTCTTTTTCTTTCTTTTCTTTATGTTTGTGTTGACATATTTGCACTTTACTTATTGTTTTTTTATATACAGTAATCCCTTGTTTTTCGCGGGGTTACGTAGAAAGAACCCGTGATAGGCAAAATCCGTGAAGTAGAAACCTTTATATTTTTTTACAATTATACAACTAAATACTCTATTATACATTGAAAAGAGAGAACAACCCATTTTACAGGCTCAAGCATTTGTTTCACAAATAAAAGTACTTTAGAAACGTTTTTTTCAACAAATAACTTCTGTAATGTCAAATAATAATTTTAATCATCAATGTGAACAGAAGGCTTCAAATTGCGGAGATTAGCACCGCCCACCGCGACCCGAGTAATTGGATTAAACGGGAGAAAATTTTAAATGATTATGAAAAAAATACAAAGTACAGTCGGACAAATAGTGACTCAGGTGTATTTCACTGTTCTTCAGACTGAGCCGCTGCATTCTGACTCTGCTCTGCAGTGTTTTCTTCTTTTGAAGCCCGCGGTGCAGCTGTGTTTGTTCGGGAGAAGAACATAGTGATAGGCAGTTGTTGTCGGTCTTTTTTCTATGGGTTTTAGAGAAACTCGAAATTGCAAGATAATTTTCACGTATGTCATGTAAATTTGGCAAGCTGTTTTTTGTACGTGTACATATTAAACTGCAACGTTATTGACGCACAGGAAGAGAAGAAGCGGAGTGAATTTTTAGCCAATCAGAATGCAGAACACAATGCACGATGCAAATCCGTGAAGTAGCGAAACCGTGAAAAGTAAACCGCGTTATAGCGAGGGATCACTTTATATGCTATTTCACCTATACTGTAACTGATTGTATATATTAATGATTATATCAGGTGCAGCTCAGGCGGACACAATGGTGGAGTCAGAGAGTGGCAGATTCAGAATTTGTTAATATAAGTTCAGGTGGCCCTCCAAAAAGAGGAATAAATCAGGAACTAAAGCTCTAGAACTCTGTAGAGATTAAGGCTGGATTGCTCGCGGTGAAAGACAATCTGGCACTGGCTTGAGAAGAAGCACTGCTTATATAGAGAAGAATATGAGGCACAGGTGGAGCACATCAGGGAGGAAGCAGATCACACAGCAGGAATTGTAAATGAAGATAGAGAAAAGACAGGACTTCAAAATAAACCAGGAAGTGACAGCCAGAGGGCTAACTAGTCCTGACAGTACCCCCCCTCCCACGGCCGACCCCGTGCGGCCCAGACCCGTGAGACGTGTGGAAATCCCGGATGAGCGGGGGGTCCCAGGACCGTTCCTCAGGCTCGTAGCCCTCCCAATCCACCAAGTACTGGCAACCCCAGCCCCGACGCCGTACCGCCAGCAGGCGGCGGACAGTATATACAGGGCCTCCATCAAGGATCCGCGGGGGCGGAGGTGGTACAGAGGATGGAACCGGGGGGCTTTCCCGCACTGGCTTGATGCGGCTGACATGGAAGGTGGGATGAATTCGAGAAGACCTGGGTAAGCGGAGTCTGACAGCAGAGGGATTAATATTTTTTGATACTGGAAATGGTCCAATAAACATCGGAGCCAGCTTATGACAATGCACTTTCAGTGGGAGGTCTTGGGATGAAAGCCAGACCTTCTGCCCAGGCGAGTAAACCGGAGCTGGGCGGCGGTCTGCAGACTTTTTGTATGAGAGTGATGATTTCAACAGGGCCGCCCTTGCTCTGATCCACATGCCTTTACAACGACGCACCATAGCTGCCGCTGAAGTAACTGCAACATATTTTTCCAAGCTCTGAAACAGAGGAGGCTGGTAACCTAAAACCACCTGAAAGGGCGTCAGGCCAGTGGAGGCAGAGGATAACGTGTTATGGGCATACTCCACCCAGGGAAGAGATCTGGACCAGGACGAGGGATTCTGCCCAGACAAGCATCGCAGTCCCGTTTCCAGATCCTGATTGACTCTCTCTGTCTGGCCATTGCTTTGGGGGTGGTAACCTGAGGTCAGGTTTGGCTCAGCACCTATCAGGACACAAAACGCCCTCCAGAATTGGGCCCCGGTCAGACAGAATACTCAGGAAATCCAAGTCTTTAAACAGACGGGTGGTGAGGAGTTCAGCAGTCTGTTTGGCAGTTGGAGTTTTGGGCAGGGCAAAAAAAAATGTTCATCTTGGAGAATCTGTCAACAACTGTAAGAACCACAGTGTTACCTTGAGATTCATGTAATCCGGTGACATAATCCACAGAGATCTCTGACCAGGGACGCTGAGGAACAGGCAGGGGTTGAAGGAGTCCAGCTGGAGGGGCATTTGAGGATTTCTGTTGGGCACAGAGAGAACATGCAGACACAAACTCGGACACACCTTTTTTCATATCTGGCCACCTCTCTGTTACACGAAACAAGGTTCGTTTCACTCCTGGGTGACACGATAGCAGAGCGGAGTGCCCCCACTGCAGTATTTAACTCTCAACTCCGGAGGAACAAACAGCCGATTAGGGGGCAATGCTGCAGGACTGGCGATGAATCTGTTGGCAGACCTTACTTTGGACTGAATGCTCTATGTGAATGCTCCCAGAACTCTTTCAGGAGCCACAATGACGGACTCCTCCACAGGCAGGTCAGCAGAGGAATACATCTGCGATAGAGAATCCGGTTTTCCATTTTTGGATCCAGGTCTGTATGAAACTATATATAGTTAAATCTGGAGGAAAAAGAAAGCCCACCTTGCTTGCCGGGGATTGAGTTGTTTAGCTGTCTTTATGAATTCCAAATTCTTATGATCGGTCCAGATCAGTACCGGATGGACTGCGCCCTCTAGCCAGTGCCTCCATTCTTCCAGTGCGACTTTGACTGCCAAGAGTTCGCAGTCCCCCACAGCATAGATCCTCTCTGCAGAAGACAGCTTGCGTGAAAGGAAAGCACAAGGGTGAATTTTTCCGTCCTCACCTGACCTCTGGGAAAGGACAGCTCCAACACCAATATCGGAGGCATCAACTTCCATGATGAACTGTTTAGCTGGGTCTGGCAAGGTGAGGACGGGAGCTGTAGTGTAGGACGACATTAGACGTTGGATAGGTAGTTTTAGAAGAGGTTAGCGCATGAAGGGGAGCAGCCACAGAGCTAAAACCCTTGATGAACTTCCTATAGAAGTTTGCAAAGCCCAAGAACCGTTGGAGATCTTTCCTGGTGGTAGGGGTGGGCCACTTCAGCACACTATCCACCTTGGATGGGTCCATGGCCAGAGACCCCTGTGAAATGATGTAACCCAAGAAACTTATCTGGTCCTTATGGAACTCACACTTCTCCGCCTTCACATACTTCACGTACTCATAATGTCCGATGGGGGTGTTGAGGGCCGTCTTCCACTCATCCCTTTCCCGTATTCTGATCAGGTGATGAGCATTCCGTAGGAGGAAGTGTTGGTGGAAGCTGCTCCCCTGATAGGGCAGTTGGCGATCAGGTGTTCCAGCTGAGCAAAGTAGAGACAGCGACCCTCGCTGAAACACCATTGGCGTTCTGCTGGAGTTAGGCGGGTGTGACCCACTTGCATGGGTTCAACAGCATCCGGAGGCGGTACAGCCTCTGAGCATGATGGTTGGAGTGCGGGAGCATAGGGCAAACTTGGAGGTCTGGAGAGAGGGGCAGATAATCTCCCACGTTGACGCTCTTGTAAACGTTGATATATTCTGGATGCCAGCGAAACCAGAGCATCCAGCTCTGGGGGGAGGTCGAGAGGAGCGAGATGGTCCTTTAAACGCTCCGACAATCCGGTGTAGAAGGCATCCACTAGCGCCGGCTATTTCCATCCACTATCAGCAGATAGAGTTCTAAACTCAATGGCATAATCCATCACTGATCTTCTACCTTGTTTTATGTTCACAAGAACTTTGGCAGCCTCTCTTCCAGGGACAGCTGAATGGAAAATCTGTCTGAAAGTCTCTAGTCAGTCTGCCTATTTAAAGGGAGACAAATATTCACGTTGCTGTTTGGGGAAAAGGTGTGTACCACACTGAACAACCTCCAAAGACATTAAAGGGGAACTCCTAGATCAAGGTACATCAGTGTCAGATCGCACCATTCGTTGTTGTTCGAGCCAGAGTGGACTTCATTGGAGACGACCAAAGGAGGACACCACTGTTGAAAGGAAGTCATAAAAACGCCAGACTGGAATTTGCCAAAATGCATGTTGACAAGCCACAAAGCTTCTGGGAAAATGTCCTTTGGACAGATGAGACCAAACTGGAGCTTTTGGTAAGGCACATAAGCTGTATGTTGGTAGACTCAAAAATGAAGCATACAACAAAAAGTACTACTGTGAAACACAGAGGCTCAGTTCTGTTTTGGGGCTGCTTTGCTGCATCTTGCACAGGGTGTCTTGATGTTGTGCAAGGTAAAATGAAATCTCCAGATTATCAAGGCATTCTGGATAGAAATGTGCTGCCTAGTGTCAGAAAGCTTGATCTCAGTCGCAGGTCCTGGGTCTTCCATCAGGACAATGATCCAAAACACACAGCCAAAAACACCCAAGAATGGCTAAGAGAAAAGCGTTGGACTATTCTGAAGTGGCCTTCTATGAGCCCAGATCTGAATCCCATTGAACATCTGTGGAAGGAGCTGAAACATGCCATTTGGAGAAGACACTCGTCAAACCTGAGACAACTGGAGCATTTTGCTCATGAGGAGTGGGCCAAAATACCTGTCGATGGGTGCAAAAGGCTCATTGACAAATACAGAAACTGTTTAATTGCAGTGATTGCCTCAAAAGGTTGTGCAACAAAATATTAAGTTATGGATACCATCATTTTTGTCCAGCCCTATTTCATTCATTTTTTTTATTATTCTGTTAATCAACAACTCCAAAGTAATGGCTGATTTTGATTATTTAATTTTCAATAAATTTTAATTTATTGTTACTTTTGAACTTCTCGAGTCATTTCAGTGAGCATTGTGGAATTTCTTTCTTTAACTCAGGGGTACCAAAAATTTTTGTACACCACTGTATATACAAACATGCATAAACATGCAAATACATCCACATACACTGATATAAATAAACATTTTTATACAGATGCATGAACATTTCCTCACATATATTTGCATTAACTTTCAATAATTGATTATTGGATTGTGGCATCTATCCATCTTGTTCCGGTCATCTGGGACCAAGTCACAGGGGCAGCATTCTAACCAGACATGCCCAGACTTCCCTCTCCATGTCTATTTCTTCCACCTGCTCTGGGGGGAACCCCAGACATTCCAAGGCCAGGTGAGAGAGATTGTCTCTCTGGGTCTTTCCTGGGGCCTCCACCCAGTGAAACGCCTGTAACATCTCCCCTGGGAGGTCCAAGAGGCATCCGCTCCAGGTGCCCGAACCACCTCGACTGGCTCTTCTTGATTTTGGCAACTATGTCAAAAATAAACTGAAACATAATAGGGATAGGATCATATAAATTTCCTTCTTCCCACTTTCTTTCAAGCAATTAACCAAATGCAATAATATTTAATGGATTCAATGTGTAATGTGTGTGTTCTGTATGTATTAGTGTGTCTAATATGTTTATTTTAAATACATTTTTGTTCTAATTTTTCTAATCAGTTTATGCATTTATATCTTACATAGATTAAATGTATCTATGTATTTTTGTTTTTTATTGTCTATTTTCATTGCTTGAAAGAAACAAATGAAACTATAGTTTTTGAAACATTCACAAACACAAACATTTACAGATGTGCACCAACTTTTAGACACATGTGCATCACATCTACATTCACACCCATGTTTTTCTAAACCTTCACTTACACATACAAAAACATGAAACAGACAGCAGATGAGTGTGTATTGTTTAGTGTATTACAGAATGTTTGGAGTGACCCCTCGCATGGAGCCAGTAGAGAGAATTATTAACCAGACTGACTCCTCTATCTCCATTGAGATTGTGGTATTGTACTTAATTCTCCCATATTTTTAAATTTGACTTTGAGCAATAAATGGACCACCAGAAACACCAAATGTTGTCTGACTACAGACCCCTGATGGCATCATCCTACCGTTGGACCCTGTCTCTCTGCAGTCAGGACTGCACTCTGGAGGCTACCGGCTGCCCGAGATTGTCAGGTAAGATCTTCTTCAATGTGCTCTCACCAGAACTTCAGCAGAACTGGTGGTTAGAGAGTGATAGGAAAATAAATACTGCTATGTAGATGTGTAGAGGTGTAGATCTAGGGCTGCCTTGAAAAAGAGGACAAAAGAGGTTGATAATCTCAATGGAATGTTTCCTGTTTAATCAAAGTTTAATAAACCTGTACAGTTGAGGCAGAGAGATAGAGATGGAAGGATGCGCAATAGGTTAGGATAATCAAGGACTGAGATGGAAATGGGTTGACAGGTTCCACAAATGTGATGTAAAGATGGAAGGAGAACTTTGAAGAACTGATGAATGAGAGAACGTTAGAAAGCACAAGATAGAAGATATGGATGTTGAGGCGCAGGAATTAGATAAAAGGCTGAAATGAGGAAGGCATTGAAGAGAATGATAAGTGGGAAGGCAGCTGGTTCTAACAATATATCTGTTGAGGTACAGGATGGAAATAAAGCTGATGAGTCACACAATGAAGTTGGGGGAAAACGCGGTGGTTTTATGTGAAAGAGGAGCACAGCAGATGGAATAACTCCTTTGAGAATGCCTCTGGAGAAGTAAGGAGAAGGTCCATGTCATGGCATGGACAGCTATACCTGTCTTGGGTCTAGGGCAGGGGTCGGCAACCCATGGCTCCAGAGCCACATGTGGCTCTTTCATCCTTCTGTTGTGGCTCCCTGTGACTTTGGAAAATAATGAGTATTTATAAAATGAGTATTTTATAAAAATTCAAATTTATTTTAGTTTGTTCATTTTTCATGGCATTTCAAAGGCGCTGCTGGCTCCGTGCGAGGCACGTGCCACGTAAAAAACAGCTTCCTTGGTGGGCTCGTGTTTGTCAGGAGGGCTGCGGAGCTGATAGCAGGAGGAGACACGCGGGGCGGCTTCAATAAACACTCCGGGTCTGGAGTGATTTTCTGCCGGGGGCTTGGCGTGGCGCGGAACGGGGAGCGGCTTTCTGGTGACGGAGAGTTTGCGCCGGTGATGTGTGTTTCAGAGCAGGGGAGCTCGTTGCGTCGGTTGCGATCGACCGGTCATCTTCGGGGATGTGGGGGAGATTGAAGGGGAAGAGAGTGCTTCTTGAAAATCCACCAGCCAATCAAAATCCTCACCGAAAAGTACGGGACTTGATTGACATGCAGAATGGCCAATCGGACATCCTCTGACACATACGTCACTGCAGACGCGAGTTTAAATGCACTCAGCGCAAACTCTGCCTTCAAAGCGTCTTTTTCTCCCCACGGTACATCATGTCCCCGGTAGAAGTCCAGCAACCGGAGTTTCTCCTACTGCTATAAGCTCTGCAGTTCTCGCACGATAAATACGAGCACATCAAGGAATCTGTGAGGCACGCGCTTTATACTGTTGCGGAGTGTGTGTTTGTGCTGAGCGGCGCGCGTACCACGAGGGAGGGGCGCGTGCAGGTGGAGATGGGGGTGTGAGCACGGAGCGGAGGTGTGTGCGTGAAATATATTGTGTGTTCGGAGGACGGAGCACTAAATTAGTAGTCGTCGTTCCCCATCAATACTGATCAATAGGGAGCCAGCAGCGCCAAATGCCTCACAATATGCCACGCTCCCCGCATTGCACCGTTTACAGCAGAGCATGAATACGATGGTCGCTGCTTTCTGTCTTTGTAATAAAATGCCTCATCTGTTAATACAAAAGTATCTTTATGTAAACTCAATGTGTAGTTTTTAATCATCAGTACATAAACAATAATGTTGAAATAAACATGTAACAAATAAACATGAAGATGAAAAGAAAGAAGTACTTTTTTTTTTTATCTTTTCTGGCCCGCAATCTACACTTATGTCCTTGAAAATCGATCGCGATCGACGTAATGAGCACCCTTGATATAATATATACATGCATAATATATATAATGATGTCAAAACGGGTTGTGGCTCCGGGTGCTTTTTTTTTCGTTAGGGGCGGTCCCAAATGGCTCTTTGAGTAAAAAAGGTTGCCGACCCCTGGTCTAGGGGAAGCACCACCAAGAGGCCAAACCATGTGACAAATAGACACCAAAAAGAAGTAAAACAGTTTAATGAAAATAGAAAAATAAATCATGTGCCCTGAATTAAATCATAGTTCTGCTTGATCAAACTCAAAAAAGGTAAAGTGGTTGGAATCCTTAGACAAGGATAAATTATACATCCATCCATCTGTCCCTCCCTCCCTCCCTCCTTCCATCCATCCATTCTTCCGCTCATCTGAGACCAGGTCAGGGGGGCAGCAGTCTAATCAAATATGACCAGACTTTCCTCTCCTCTGCCTGTTCTTCCATCTTCGAAAGATGTAGTCTATCTGGTAATGTTCTGTATCATCCCCCAGGGCCTCTGCCCAGTGAGACATGCCCCTTAACATATTCCCTGGAAGGTTTCCAGGAGGAATCTGAACCAGATGCCCAAACCACCTCAACTACAACCTCTCACTGTGGAGGAGAAACAGCTCTACTCTGATGTCTCTCCAGGGGACCGGGCTTCTCACCATATCTCTAAGGGATCGCCCAGGCATGCTTCTGAAGTAGCTCATTTCAGCCGCTTGTATTCAGGACTTTGATCTTTAGGTCATGACCCAGAGCTCATGACCATTGGTGCTGAAATGAAGATTGAACGGTACATTGAGAGCTTTGCTTTCTGGCTCAGCTTTTTCTTCACCACAATGGACCAGGACAGTGTCCGCAGTTGATTTTTCTATTTTATTTGAAATGGTTTATTTCAAACAATCAAATAAGAATAATACACAATTTTTTTACAATAATCAGTTGTACCACGTGTTAAACTCAAGGCCCGCGGGCCAAATGCGGCCCGCCATGTCATTCTATGTGGCCCGCGAGAGCACAAAAGTTTTTAAGTTCTTAGAATAAAAACTAAAAATTGGTGTGTATTAATTCATATTTCATATTCATGTTTATACATATCTAGGGGGAATTGGACTTGAAATAATGGATTGGGCTACTATACATTAGGACTTAAACACCTTCTAACCTGACAGAATTGAATTTAAAAGGATTTATGCTACAGTAACAAGCAAATATACATTTTCTAAGCAACTGTAATTGTCACTTTAAAAAGTTATAGTAAATAAATAAATGTATTATTTAACATTAAGGATTTGTTACATTTATTTTTCATTAAACGTAGTTACATCGATAAGTTATATCCGGCCCTTTGAGGACAACCACTATGCATATATGGCCCTCGGTGAAAATGAGTTTGACACCTCGGAGTTATACATTCATGCAATGACGTATCAAACTTAGGATAGTTAGACATTTAATCAAAGACTGCTTGAAAGGGAGTGGAAAGAAGGGAACATATAAAAACCCACCCCAACCAGACCCACCTAAACCATTTCATTACATGATTTATCATTATCCAGTTCATAACTTTTGTCAGACAGGATTAAGAACCCTTAAGTATCAACAAAGAACATGACAAAGATGAATTCCTTAAATTAATATGTTAAAAAGACAACTATTTTAGAAATCAAACAATGCTAGAAAACAAGTATTTGGTCATCTACAAACAAGCCTTATTTTCTTGCTCTCACAGACCTGTTACTTTTTCTATAAGAGGATCCTCTGTCGTAAACTCATTACCTGTATTTATGGTCCTGAAACAGTCAGACTACAAAAACTCCACCATGGCCAAGACCAAACAGCTGTCTGAGGACACCAAAAACCAACTTATTGACCTGCACCAGGCTGGGAAGACAGCAGCCTGGTGAGAAGCAATCAACTGTAGCAGCAGTTAAGTTAGGAAATGAAAGACATACAAGACCCCTGATAATCTCCCCTCATCTGGGGCTCCCCACAAGATCTCTAGCTGATCAAAAAGCAGAGAGCTGGGACCAAAGTAACAAAGGCTACTATCAGTAAGATACCAGGGACTCAAATCCTGTAGTTCAATACATGTCCCCCTGCTAAATCCAGTATATGTGTAGGCCTGTCTAAAGTTTACTAGACAGTATTTGGAAGCTCCAGAAGAGGATTGGGAGAATGTCCTATGGTCAGATGAAACCAAAATAGAACTTTTTGGCAATAACTCTGCTTATTGTGTTTAGAGGAAAGAGAATGCTGAGTTGCATCCAAACAACACCATACCTAATGTAAAGGATGGGGGTGGAAACATCATTCTTGGGGGCTTTTTTCCATCATAGAGACCAGGACAACTGATATGGGTAAAGAAAGAATGAATGAGGCCATGTATCGTCAGATTTTGAGTGAAAACCTTCTTCCATCACCAAGGGCATTGAAGATGAAACGTGGCTGGGTCTTTTGGCAAGACCACTCACTACCCGGGTAATGAAGGAGTGGCTTTGTAAGAAGTATTTCAATGTCCTGGAATGGCCTAGACAGTCTCCAGATCTCAACCCCATTGAAAATGTTTAGAGGGAGTTGAAAGTCTTTGTTGCCCAGCAACAGCCCAAAAAAATCACTGCTCTAGACGAGATCTATATGGAGGAATGGCCCAAAATACCAGCAACAGTTTGTGAAAACCTTGTGAAGACTCACACAAAATGTTTGACTGCTGTCATTACCAACGAAGGGTATGTGACAAACTAGTTGAACTTCTGTTATTGACAAAATGTTTTTTGGAGTGTTGGAGCTGTGCAGGACATCTATAAGAGCTAAATGATGATGAGATTTGCTGTAGGTGTAACAGAAGAGACAGAAGAATACAGAACATCTGAATGTAAATGAGAGGGACAGTCAAAATACAGGGAGCAGAAGTGAAGAAGATACAGAAGTTTTAGTGCTTAGGGTCAACAATCCAGAGCAATGGGGGAAAGGGAAGTTTATGAAAACAGGTTGCAACAGGTGTAGAAAGGTGTGTTTTGCAAAGAAACCATGTCAGCCAGAATGAAGGGAAAGTAGCTTACATGTAAGAATATCGTAATAGTTGTCATCCAACCATCCATCCATCCGTCCATCTGTCCGTCAATCCATTCATTCATACGCCCATCCACCCACTCATCTATACATTTTCTTCCAATCATCTGAGTCTGGGTGGTGGAGGTATAAGTAAATCCGTCCAGAGTTTCCTCTGGGTTATCTGGAGCAAAAAAAACCTTGTGCTATCCTAGCACTTTAAAATTGGGTGTGGGTCATCTAGACCCCAAAAGACAGTGCGCTAAACCTTTTTTCTTCAATGATTTTTGATCTTCCCTGATGTCCATGGATTATATGAAATCTTCTTTACCTTTATCATGGTAGGGATAACACGTCAATGTAAGGAACAGGTCATCTGGACCCCATAGGATAGCACAAGGGTTAAATGCATTCAAAAGCCGGGAGACATAGTCTTTCCAGCCTGTTCTGGGCCTTTCCTGCGGGTCTCTGCCACTTTTTTGAGAAACAAGCCAAACTTAGAAGTAGCAGAGCTGCGGATCGTAAGGTTCTCTTTTGAGTAATAAGAAAAGACAGAATCAGAAATAAGAAATTTACAGCGATGGTTGATTTTAAACATTTAGGAGGTTAGAACTAAAATCTAGATTGAGATGGTTTAGATAAATTTAGGGAAGGGACATTAATGAGATGTTGGAGATACAAAAAAAAGAGGATGAACAAAGAGGACCTTTGTGGAAATAAAGAAGAAGGACATGAGGGTGATTGGTGGGAGTGAAAAGAAGGCAGAGGAAAGGGTTAAATGAAAGCAGATGATTCTCACTGCTGCCTTCTGCAGAGCTCTGTTTTACCATTTGTGCTTCAAGACATATTTTGTGCAAGACCATTTTCATTTCTTGCAGGTTCATATATATTTGATACTGTGTGTCTGTATAGTCCTGGACTTTGGAAAATTGTGGCAAAGTTCCAGAGCAACCCCCAGGAGAGCTTCTCTGCAAATTTTGAGGTCAAAGAATATGGTAAAGTGTTTCCTATAAACCGTCTTGCTTACAATTTTTTCTTGAAAGACCAAAACTAAACCTTAATAATTTTTCACAGTTCTCCCCAGCTTTGAGGTCAAGCTCTCTTCTCTGATACCTTTCTTCTACGTGGACAGTGAGACTTTGGAGATTGACATTAAAGCCACGTGGGTGAATCTTGTGTGAAACAACTTGTGGCATTAAATCCTGTTTCCATGGTAACTTCTGTTTGGTGTGCAGGTATCTTTTTGGACAAGAAGTGAATGGAAATGCCTATGTTGTGTTTGGGGTCATGGACCAAGGCCAGAAGAAGAGCTTCCCTGACTCTCTATCTCGAGTGCCGGTGAGAACAGATTGTGCATTTTTCCAATTCTGTCATGGTGATCTTTTTGCAATGTTTCAGAAAGTCAGAACTGCATGTGTCTTTGGGTCCTTAGATTGAAAACGGAGAAGGAAGAGTAGTGTTAAAGAGGGAACAGATCACAAAAACCTTTCATGATATCAATCAGCTTGTGGGCACCTCCATCTTTGTTTCTGTTAGCGTGCTGACAGACAGTGGTAAGATGAAGACAATCCATCCTCATGTCAATGGTGCTGCTTCAAAAAGGCGCTGAAAGGACTTCATTGTTCAATTCTTTAAAATGTTTGACAGGGAGTGAGATGGTGGAAGCAGAGCTAAGAGGCATCCAAATCGTCACATCTCCTTACACCATCTCGTTTAAAAGAACCCCAAAATATTTTAAACCTGGAATGTCCTTTGATGTTACGGTAAAATATTGACCTACATTTATAATTTTTGACTGTAACTTTTGTTGCTCTGAATCTTTGAAAAATGGCAAAAGAGAAAAGTTGAACCTTAACCTGATAGTTTAACCTTTCTTTTATTTGATGACAGGTTGAAGTTTTAAATCCTGATGAAAGTCCAGCAGTGAACATCCCAGTGGTTGTAACTCCTGGTCTAATAAGGGGCTCTACTGCAGCCAACGGCATGGCGAGGCTGACCATCAATACAGCAACAACGGCTGGAGGCCTGTCAATCTCTGTAAGACCAAACCTGCATCAATACAATGGAAAAGCTGCTGCAAATATCACACAACCAATTCAGTTCATTTTGTTATAATTCAATTTAATTTATTTGAACTTATTTCAGTTCAGTGTAATTAACTAAAATATAACTGCTGTTCAGCAATAATTAATTTTATTTCAGTCAGACAACTCTTGCAGTAAGAAATATTAATTTGACATTCTTAATTTTCCACATTCTTTAAGTTGGCATTCACATCTTTTCGTTTGGCATAAGGCTCCGTTCAATTCCATGGGAAATTTCCATAAAACTTTCGGGTAACAAAACCCCCAACACTAAAATAATCCAGAAGAAGAAGAATGTGAATGTATAATCAGTGTGTAATAAAATGGGGTGTGTTTTCGGCGGCATTCCATTTTCATTTCATTTCCCAGTATGACTGCTATGTGTGACCCGGCACCATTGACCGTTGGGCCGCCCCCGTTCGAGTACAGCGCCACGAAGGGAACATGCTATCTAGTGGATTTGCTATGTGTGACCCGGCACCATTGACCGTTGGGCCACCCCCGTTCGAGTACAGCGCCACGAAGGGAACATGCTATCTAGTGGATTTGCTATGTGTGACCCGGCACCATTGACCGTAGGGTCGCTCCTGTTCGTGGAAACCACTAGAGGAACATACTATCTGAAAGAGAGAGGGAAAGAAATAAAAGGGGAGCCAACATAAGAATTACTCATACCTGATCTTAGAACGTAAGCTCACGTCCGCAAAACGCTGTGCGGAACTATAATTTAAACCGCCAAACAACCCGTATGAGACACTAACTTAACATCCAATCCAATGCTTCCAATGGCGTATTATGACATGCTTAAGTAACATCCCTTATTCAAACTTCCATTAAACTAAGAAGCTTGATGGCCATAAACTTCTTCCATTTTGGCAACTATATATACACGAGCTTAAGTAACATCCATTATTTCGAAGCTCCCAACGAAAGTATAACGAACGAGCTTAATAGCCATAATTTTCTTCATTTGACATATCAATTATAAGCGCTCAAGGAACATCCATTTAATTGAGTTTCCAACCAAATATTAAGAACGAGTTCAACGCCCATAATTACTATGCTTCATTGCATACTACAAACAAATGAGCTTAAGAACCAAATTCGAGCTACAGCGGATACTATGATACAACTTAGAACATCCTAAATTTTGAGGCTTCCACCTGGCAATAATTTTCTTTTAACATCTATAATCGAAGAATTTACATTCACTCTGCTGTTGACATTGATTGATTAATTCAGTCAGAAGTGTCATTGGAATGCAGAGGAGGTCCACCGCCCCTTCACTTTCAGTGCAGCAATAGGTACGTCGAGCAGTCATCGTTGCAGCACGTGATCAAGGAATGCAGAGGTGACATCATTTCCTGGAAATGGAGAAGCTGATCGGGGCGTAGGGGTTCGCAGGCTCAGGTTGCGATGCATAGATAAAAACAAAGCAGTATTAGTCTTGACAAGAATATATAAATAACCCAGAAACTGATCAGTTTCAAAATGCTTGAGATAAATGAAATAACAGTGCTTTTAAAGAACAAATCTGAGAAAGTGAAATTTAGTAGATAGTTAAGGTATAGACCCATTGTGGATTTATCGCACCCTAGAAACCACCATAATTACAAATTCCAACAGTGAAATATATAACCTGCACGAAATCTTAACACCAATTTTATTTTTATACTCCAATGATAAAAAAGGTAACCTTTGACAGTTTCAGAGGGACGTACCTTCAGGAGGCCATCGAGGAGCAGGTGATGGGAAGAGTAGCCAAGGAGATTTGTAGATGAGTAAGGTCAACATCCCACGTAACAAAGGATTACAGCTCGGCTGGATTTGATGCTTTGTATTTGATATTAGTGGCTCTCAAATTGGTGGACAACAAAGTACAGACTACTGAAATTTTAATTAGCCAAGGGCGTCTGGATAGTGCAAAAGAGAACTTGAGAGCCATGAGGGATCATAGGTTTTGATAGTATTTTTTCTAGACTGAACCTTAAGCATTTAGAGGCGGAGTATAACAAGCCTCTAAATGGGGATGTATCTAGCAGAGTGTCATCTGCTTAAGCAAGGCAGATAGAAGACTGACTTGTGGACACAAGATTTAACTCTTGAACTAAGCTTGAGAGCGCAAGTGATATATTTCCAACGGTCAAGGTAGAAATTGCTCAAGGTGTTATTTAAACATTTACCAAGTCAACCGATGACACAATACTATCATTCACTATTGAAAAAGCCTTAATATAATCTCCAAGGATGAAATCTCTCATAACCGGACGACCCCTTAAAAACCATCAGAGCTGTGGATTCTGGCGGCCGGACAAACACAAACCACTCTTCTTAAATTTTTTTTCCCCAAAACAAGAAGGCGCAGCCTCAGAAGAACAAGTGGAAGGAGACTGAAGACACGACTGTCATCATAACAAAACCACTCCAAGCATAGAGAGGGAAAGATCAAACGCAAATCATGAAAATACAGAACAGGAACACGGGGGCCAGGATCGAACTACCCAGAACAAGAACACAAGATGAACGGATGACCATAGGACCAAAGCCACAGCAAATGTCAGGTGGCCCAATCATTGACAAATCATATTCAGCCAAAAATTGAATAAACGACAAGCTGCACAAAAGCTAGAGATGACATAATGGGGAGACAAGCATCAATGAACCATCCAGATCCATAGAAGAAAAATAAATCCGGACGGGTGAAGGACCATACAGTATAGACAACGTGGAAACCCAGATTTGAAAATAAAGTTGTTTTTTTTCCCACAGAGATTCAAAAGACCAGGGATACAGAGGAAATTTGGCCACCGAGAAATCATCAATAACTCGCAAAATGAAGGGGACCCATCGCCTAAACATATCCAGTACAGAGCTTCCGATAATAAAGTCGATATGAGGACTGCCACGACAGCTGAAAGGTAAACCGACAAACACTTCGAGCGCCAACTGAATGCCAAGAGACGCCACTGAGAGGTATAGAGGAAGAACAGTGAGACCATCAGTGACAACAGACATCCTCAGCCTTATATCGCGTTCGGAGGAAAATCGTGGAGACAGCATGGGCAGCTGAAGAAAATATATACTAATCCTGAAGGCGCATGGGGAACTAGGCCACTGATGCCCAGAAGATGAACTGCGAGGCGCCAACAGGTCCAGATCAAGTCACGTCAACCTGAACACTTCCTAGGGGCCACCCACAGTGGCGGCTTTGAAAACGATGCCCCGGAAGAATCCATCACATAGCCCCCACAAACCTCCAAACCAAACCAGAGAGAGAATAACAAATTAACTGTCCAGCCGAGAAAACAAGGTCGCGACGAGACTGACACACTCACCAATGCGGCCGACGCAAGTCCCTGAAGCCAGGGCAGGACCCACTGGGGTACACAGAGCGGGGAAAAACAGGCGGAGCAGAACCAGATGCAGAACGTGCGGGGGCAACGAACGAGGATCGCCGAGTGAATAAAATGAGCCATAGACGCTGCATAAGAGAGACCAATCATAGGGAAAATGTCCACAGAGCAGAGACTGGTCCAAGAGACTAATTCACATTCTGACTAACCACCAGCTACAACAACGAAGAAAAAAAACAGAATAACCGCCATAATAAGAAACCCAGCATCGAATTAAAGATAGTCAAGATTCACAGTCAAGATTCACACTCAGCTCCCAAAGAACAAAACAGCAACAGAAAAATTGCTAAAAGCCACAACAAATTCAGCCAGCATGAGAAACCTGTCCAGACGAGGACTGCCAGCCTTCACAACCACAGAAAAGACCCCACAACCCCTGAAACAATAACCGGACGACGCAGAACTACACAGCAGAAAAGGAATCAGAAGTGCATCAGGAAGTGGACCATGAGTCCAAAACTACAATTCCCAGGGTCCTTAAGGGCGTGACGTCACCAAAGTAAACAGGAAGCAAGAGCGTAGCCTTAGAAAAACAACACGTGAAAAGAACCGCATGCCGCTCACCGTAGAAATTCGGCTGACCACGGCAGACGAGAAGACCCGGACTGCTCCTGATCGGGGGCCACGGACAACCCGAACACCGCGGAAAACACACTCCCTGCAGATGCAGCGACCGCGGCGAAACGAACGCGCAGGGCGCCTTCAGCCGCCCGCTGATCGCCGCAAAAGGAGAGCAGATGCAGCGAAACGAAAACCCCACATCAGAAAAAAGGGGATCATCCATCCGAAGGACGGGGGGAATACAGCAAGACGCCGAAAAAGTAGGAGAACCGTGGGCATGGAGAACGGCGAAGAATGAGCGCTGGAGGTAAGAAAGAGAATGAGGCGCACCTGGGCTTAAATAGGACGCTGAGCAGGTGAGTTAATTGACTGAACCGCCCTAGGGTAGTTACCTGTAAAACACTGCAGCGAGTATCTGCCTGAAATACGACAAATCGTCATTTCAATCAAGTTAAATAATCTTCTTCCACTTTCGGCTTCTCCCATCAGGGGTCGCCACAGCGAACAAGTCGCATGGTAAATTTGGCAATGTTTTACGCCGATGCCCTTCCTGACGCAACCTTCTCAAACCGGGCTTGGAACCGGCAGAGGTAGAGAAGGGAACAGGGAGCAGCCCGGAGTCGAACCCGGGTTTCACGGACGGAAGGCGCCGCAAACCAGCACGAGCTAAACTGGCTCCCAATCAAGTTAAATAATAATCAGCTCAATTCAGTTCAGCAACTGATCTGTTCTATTGCATTTATTTACATCAATTCAGTTTACAGTAAACCCTTGTTTTTCGCGGGGGTTACGTTCCAAATAGAACCCGTGATAGGCAAAATCCGTGAAGTAGAAACCTTTTTTTTTTTAACAATTATTATACAATTAAATTCTCTATTATACATTGAAAAGAAAGAACAAACCGTTTTACAGGCTCAAGCATTTGTTTCACAAATAAAAGTACTTTAGAAACGTTTTTCAACAAATATCTTCTGTACTGTTCTGTCAAATAATAATTTGAATCATTCATGTGAACAGAAGGCTTCAAATCGCGGAGATTAGCCCCGCCCACCGCGACCCGAGAGTAATTGGATTAAACGGGAGAAAATTTAAAATGATTATTAAAAAAATACAAAGTACGGTCGGACAAATAGTGTCTCAGGTGTATTTCACTGCTCTTGAGCCGCTGTATCCTGACTTCCCTCTGCAGTGTTTTCTCCCTTTGAAGCCCGCGGTGCAGCTGTGTTTGTTCGGGAGAAGAACACAGTGATTGACAGTTGTTGTTGTCGCTCCTTTTTTTCATGGGTTATAGAGAAACTCGAAATTGCAAGATGATTTGCACGTATCTGTTGTAAATTTGGCAAGCTGTTTTACCTACATGTACATATTAAACTGCAACGTTATTGACGCACAGGTAGAGAAGTGGTGAGTTTTTAGCCAATCAGAATGCAGAACACAATGCACGATGCAAATCCGTGAAGTAGCGAAACCGTGAAAAGTAAACCGTGTTATAGCGAGGGATTACTGTAATACAATTTGTGGAGCCCGGGAGCTGACATGGGTAAAATAAAATAAAAAGTTGTTCCTACGAAATACTATTTCATTCCAACGGATTGATACAATCAGTAATTTTTAAAAATAAATTCATTAAAATTTAAGTTCAAAAATTCAATTTAGTTTAATTTTAAAACTTACAATACTAACTGTAGTTAGTATTGTAAAATTCCAGTCAAATCATCCAGTGCAATTCCAGTTGCTCTGGAAGCTAACCGCCGGCACTTTGCCAGATCCCGATCAAGCTGATCGACCAACTTACCAACATAGCTGACATTTGTATAGCTATTGTAGATGCCCATAGTTTAACATCAGATAGAGTGGAAATTAGATTGGTTACATTTTTCTCGTTTTTAAGTATAGTGTAAACAATTATCATCATTGGTTCTTTGACAGCTTCTCTGTCTGATCATGACTTTTTCTTGATCTCAAAAAGTGTAGCTCTAAACCAGGCTTAGGTTGTTTTTTGTGATTTTTTTTTTTTTTTTTTGACGGCCACTTGAAAAAAGATGGTTGCTTACTCAAAGCTGCCTTTAGCTCACAGGCTTTTTTTGCCCATAGTGTAGTTAGCATGGTAGCTTTTATGACAAGAGAAGTGTCTCTACACATTGATGCCCTTTGATGTCACCACACCCCCACAAATGAGACACATGCAGCTTTCTTAGTAGGTCAGAGGTCACCTGAACTTATCTAAATATCATGAACATATTCCCCCCCTGTTCACAGGGGTTAGGGACCTGAGACACCTTCGAATACAGAAAACCACCTGCCCAACCACATGGCCAAAAAATTTCCTTCACTCATCCTAACTCGTTAAAAAACTTTCAGAATCATTTCTGGCAGAGACATGCTTTGTAAAACATTTACTAAAGAACACTGGAACATTGCTCAACATAAAGGGACTTTTTTCAGAGCAATAGGCTGTACCGTAGCATACTTTATAGTACGTGGTTGGTTGAAGCCATTTATTGTAAAAAACATTCAGTTTTTACATAACAAAGACAACAGAATCCCCCACCCCCAACCCTAACCCACTCAAAGAGAGAGTAACCAAGAGAGAGCTTGTCCCACTGGCAAGCCCAGGCCCCTGAGCGCAGGCCCCTTTCCACAAGCGCCACCCCGTTGAGAGCTCTGATAAGGCACCAACGGGAACATTTGACCAGTCAGGGCCACCCATGATTGTCTCAGTGATGACCCCAACTTGCCAAACCTCTGAGGTCCCGTTCCGCAAGTGGAACGCCCTCCCACACAATACCCCCGCCCCTGGACAGAGCAAACAGCCTCCTGCTGAGCTCTGTTTTATCTTGTGTGCTTCACAACTGTTCAGCTGTTTATGTGTCTTATTTTTTAAACTATTTTAGCAAGTAGCTTCCCTTGAATGATGTTCAGCATCATTTGTTTTTTCCACTGGGAGATTACAGAACATTCAGCTTTAGTTGAAAAGAGAAATGCAGACACTTAGCTGACGTTTTCCCTAAACGTTCTTCACAGGCAAAGACTGATGATCCAAAGATTTCACCTAACAGACAAGCCCAAGCCACAATGCAGGCAAACCAGTACTCTACTAACAGCAAGACTTACATCCATATTGGTAAGTAGGGCTGAGTTTAAGATAAGTTTAATAGAAGTGTAATAAAAATCAAATCAATCTTTATTCATAAAATGTAGTGTCCATTTGTCAAATCTATAAATTTAGTTTATTTTATGCAATTTATTGTTTTAGTTTTTAAACAAAACACAAATAGAACATAGTGTTTACGGTAAAAATCCTAATCTATTTAGTGAAACCTTTAAGCTTAAAAAAATTTCAGTTAAAACTATAACACTATTTGAAAGCAGTTTTTTTCAGAATTGATAAAAGTGATTAAATTAGAAAAATGTACAAATTTTAAGTTGAATTGTGTTAAATCAAAATGATAACTTACTATAAATATCTCAATTAGAATCACATTGATACTCAGCTGTATCAGTAATGAACATCCAAAAAATATTAACAAATGACCCAGTGTTATGATAACTAACTTCGTACAGTCTACTGCATTGCTTTGAGCACTCTTCCCACTTGCAGTTGTGGACACACCTGAGGTCAAATTAGGTGACAACCTGAAGGTCAACCTAATTCTGAACAAGCAACCAGGTGGAAGCAAAGACATCACTTATCTGGTGAGAGCTGTTGGCTTTTGATTCTAGGTCATAAACATGCTTAACTCATTGTCTACTGATTACTGGATTTGTGACTCTTTCCCCCCAGATCACCAGCAGGGGTCAGCTGGTGAAGTTTGAACGTTACAAAACAATAGGCGAAGTGCTGATCTCCCTCATAATTCCCGTAACCCAAGAGATGCTGCCGTCTTTCCGGATTGTTGCTTTCTACCATCCCAGCGATAATGAAGTGGTGTCAGATTCAGTTTGGGTGGATGTTAAAGATTCATGCATGGGCTCGGTGAGTCTTGGTCAAACAGCTGTTTTTCCCAGCATGGAAAGTGCTGCGGCTCATGTCTGTGTGACATAAATTGCAGCTGACATTGGAGCCAGTGAAACGTGGCATTGCCTATGAGCCTCGGAGGTTATTTGGCTTGAAGGTCTCTGGAGATCCAGGTGCCACAGTGGGACTGGTGGCCGTAGACAAAGGTGTTTACGTCCTAAACAGCAAGCACAGACTCACACAGAAAAAAGTAGGCACCTGCACATTTAAAAGCTCTTGATTGTTTGATGATTAATGAAGAATGATCCAACTCAGTCACCAGGTTTTCTGCATGATTTACAAGAGAATTTAACCTTTAGATGTCTCATTTTTTGCATCTCAGATTTGGGATGAGGTGGAGAAGTTTGACACTGGCTGTACTCCTGGTGGAGGGAAGAATGGCTTGAGTGTGTTCTTTGACGCTGGGCTGTTACTTGAGTCCAGTACTGCATCAGGAACAGTTTACAGACAAGGTAAGTACATTTTCACTGTGCTGGATTTAAACACAATATGTCTGTTAATGCAAATATTCAACATACACAATGAAAGGAGTACGTTTGAAGTGTTGTGTTGCTTTCTCTTGTGAATGCCTGGTCACATAAGACCACATAAGAGGCAGTAGGCTTTTATGAATGCAAACATGCACTTGGGCAAAAAAATGAATTTAGTTGGCCACCAATTGTGTATTTCTCCTACTTAAAAAAAGGAGAAAGGCCTGTAATTTTCATCAAAAGCATAAGAACTGCACTTTTAACTGCTGCGGTTGGCTGAGCAGCCAACTAAGTGATTTACTCTTTAATAGTCTTTTATATACTTGATTTAATCAATTGGTTTAAATTTATTTATTTATGCTTTTAATCTGTGTCTTTGTGGTTTTTATTGCCTGTGTGGGAAGCCCTTCAGATATTGGTCTATTGTGATTTAGCTTTTACATATG